>CAKNYM010048049.1:0-83951 GCA_932195095.1 Andricus curvator
CCCCACCCCCATTGAAACTTCACACTCAATACCCTCTCGCATACTAAAACTATATCGGTTTTGCATAAAATATCGTGTGTCACTCCGCAGCAAACCTTTGACGACCTCGCCCGCTGTTTGCAGTACTCGGCTATGCGCGCGCCTTCGGCGCGCGCATGTACGCCTCGTACAGCAAACATCGGCCTCGGACGTCAAAGACGCGGTTTGCTGAGTCGTAACACAATATACTATTGCCTAACCGTGGGATGGCCCGTCATGAGTCTTTCCGTCAACGTGTCGCTTCGCTCCAAGTCAAACCCAACTGGCCAGGGCCTCTCCACGTTCAAGCGAAAGATATTATACTCCCTGCTTACTGCAGCCAGGATCCAAATATTTCTAACTAGGACACAATAAATTTCGTCTTCCTTGGTTAAATTTAACTAAAATTCCATTTTTTGTACTGAAAAAATATTTTTTTTTAGTTGAAAATTAAATTAATGGGTTTTAAATCAATCTTTCTTGGTTGCAAATTCATCTGTTTGGTTGAGGACTCAATTATTTTGATCAAGATTCATCTTTCTTGCTTAAAAATAAACTTTCTTGTTGATAATTCATGTTTTCTGGTAAGAAAGTTAACCTTTTGCTAAAAGCGCATGTTTTTTTGTTGCAAGTTCAACTATTTGGTTGAAAATTGAATTTTAAAATAACCTACTAAGAGTTGCTACATAAAAAACTGGTGGGTCTCTTGGCTGCTTTTTCAGAAGTGAGAGTAGTATTATTTGTATGTTTGTATATTTATTGCCTCTAAGAAAATGAAAGAAAAGTTATAATATCGTATGTACAATGGGTTGTTAGGTCGAGTTCGGGCAGTGCAATCTTCGAATAGGGAGAAAGCTCTGATTTTTAAACATTTACTTATAAAGTTGTATATCGAGCGAAGCATCTCAGGGTTTATATTTAACAATAATAAGTTAAGATTGCTCTTGTTTATCATACCAATGTTAAGCAAGTAATGTTTTCTAACGGGCGAATAGATTGGACGTTTGGCGAGGATGTTTAAAAGATCCTTATTTTTTTTCAGATTACATAACTGGCAAATCTGTTGTGGATCGATTACAGTTGTTCAAGTTTTAGAGGTCAAATTAATGATTAAACTGGAGACAGTTCTTATTTGAGCGAAAAAACGTTTAAAAAGGAAAGGAGCTTTGAATAGCAGATATTGCTCGGGTAGCGCATCATTGTGTAAATTTTCACTGTATATACAACTCAAGTTACTGTTTTCCGATCTTAACAGATCCCTCTAATGGAAAAAATCACGGTATCTATCAGCTATAGTATCGATTTGAGTTATAAGATTTGAACCATTGAGATCCATGAGATTGTGACTTATGCCTTCTCCCTCCAAACATCTAATAAGTTCACACAACCAGTTATATTTAACGTTTTTGCTGTTTGCCGTTTCGGCTAGTTTTAGCATACAAAGCTCAGGATAGCGCGAGTCTTCCATATCAAATATCTTTGCCGTCCAATTCAGTGCTATTTTTAAGACTTGGTATCACATACAGGGTAGAACTAGTTCCAATGTAACAACGAAGTCAGGCGTATTTCTGGGTAGGCACAGAAGATTTTTGAAAAACGCACTTGCGCTTTTTCAAACACATCTAGATAATTTAATTTGATAATTTGGGCCGCATACAATAATGAACTCTTTATAATCGAGTCATGAATTTTCATAATGAAAGATCATGAGAAGCACTTAGTTCTAGTTAGAATATGGAACGCCGAGGCTGAGACTGAGTCGGCTCTGCTAATTGCTGTATGCGTAGCTAAGTTGCAAGCACCAGTTCTAGAAAAAATCGTACCCAAATATTTAAAACAAGGGACAAACTCCAAAGAGCTACCATCATATTTTAGACCTAATAGTTTTGGGCTGATCCGACCTTTCTTAAATATAGTTTTTTAGTTTTGTTGTTACTGACCGTGAGTTTTTTTATATTTCAATACTCCTGGAGGGCATTGAGTTTTCTTATTGCGTCTATTTTAGATTCAGCAAAAATAATCAAATTATCCGCGTAAATTAGCATTATGATTTCCGTGTCACCCATGATTCTGAGACCCACAAGACCTTTTTGTGTAAAAAAAATCTCGATATCCGAGGTTAAGCATGATTAGGCTTAAAATCTCTCCCTGTAGAACTCCCTCAGTGACCGGCAATTGTTGAGGCTCACTCAGACAGACTTTTTAGAATTCTAATTATTTTTGAGCTGACCCCAATATCAAAAAGTTTTGACCACATAACCGATGGGAAAGCTCTTGAAAAATGCACCACAATGGCATAGATATGTCTATTCTTTTTTGTAAGTAAATTTGCAAACAGATGCCGAGGTGAAAATATGATCCATACAGCCCCTATCTCGCCGAAAACCTGCTTGGGATTCCGGGATAATGTGATACAACGACTCCCATTTTTCAATCGAGCGGCATATATTCATTCTCAAGTATTTTATTAAAAAATGTTTCAAGATGAAGAAGCCAATTGGGCGGAAAGTTTTTGTAAAAATTATTTGAGATTTGATGCGACCCCGGAGCCTTATTTAATTTACTTTTGTTACCTGAAAAAAAGATTTCGTTCGCTGTAATTCTGCTATCCAATAATGGATGTCGCACATCTGTAAGCAATGCCGGTGACACACGTCTGAGAGGAAGTGTTAGGCTGAAGCAGTTTTCCTAAGCTTTTGTAGAAAGGATGGTTAATTTCATTTTTAAACCTCCGAATCTATTAACAGTATCTCAGAATGTTTTGCTATCGTTGACACTCAAGTCCCGCCAGAATATTGGATTCAAAACTCGCTTTTTTATTAGCTAACAGTAACAACTTAGCCTCATCCGAGAAATTTGCCCTGCTGGCTTCTTTCAACGCATTAAAAAGGTATGATTGGCTTTGGCGACAGTCAGAATCAAACCAAGGTTTGTCGCGTTAAACTTGCTCAGTAACATTTTTTCCTGCTGACCACATATCTGCTTTGTTGGCGCTGTCGGTAATAGTCTCGGTAAGATTTGAATTAAGTTAATCTATGTCTAAATTCTCAAAGTTAACCTGTCTGTGAGATAAGTATAATTCGTTCGAGAAGATCTCCTGTTTGTCGTCTGTCCATCTCAAAAACGTCAAGCTTTTATTTTTGTTTACATTTAGCGCACTTGAGTGACCAGCTGAGGCGGGAGAGCCACAAGAGGAGACTAAGACCAAGAAATGATCCGAGGTATACGTGGATTGATCCACCATCAAGTTATCAAGTATACCTAATGCCTCAGCATTGCACCAAACTGAATTGTCACTCCGCTATCTACCATTTAAAAGATAAAACTCATTTACCTCCATCAGTTCTACCAATCCCAGCCCCCTCCTGTTGTACGCAACATTGTGACTCTCCCAGTATATGGACAAATTTGTGTGAGAAAACATATCAGGTGGTCCTTGGCCAAATTCTCCCAGCCCACAGTTAAAATCGCCATATATAGTGATAGGAACGATGTTGTATTTCTCTGACAGAGTGCATAAGGTTTCTTCGAAAAGTTGTAGGATTACTTCTGTATCTACCGTCGGGTTAAAATAGCAGATTCCAATAATAAAATTAATTTTATTTACGCTATAAATTCGAACTAATACCCAATACCCTGATTTATCTATGAGATTATTATAATAACGTTTGTTTATGAAAAGGGCGGGGCCGCCACTGGTTCTACCTTTTCATTTTTCCTTTAAAGCGTTAGAGAAGAAATGATTATATTTATTATCCGCCAAGTTTTTGGGAATTCGAGTCAGCCAGGTATCGACAATTCCTATAATATCAAACTTATCATAATTAAAACAGGAGTTTAAAAATCTACATAACCATGCCAGTTTCAGAAGAAGAAGTTTGTAGTATTGTTGACTCTTCCTGATGCGTTTCGCTCATTTAACCATTTATATTTTCCATCTTCGCCTCCCTGGTTGATGATAGCCCATTCTGAATATTCCCTTTCGCAAGATTTCCCGCCTGCTCTTTGGTAATTGCTGGCGGGAATTCCGAGGCCTTGCGCTTCGACTTTCCCTGTATGCGGCTTGCTTCCCCCATTTTCCCTTTTCAAATGGTTCTGCCCTGTTCCCTGATAATTTGACAATCTGAATTACAGACCGCAACGCTGATAGTTCCATGGACTGGAATTTTTTGCCATCCACATATATCGTATTATAGCTTAAGGAAGCTTTCAGGTCACAATTTCTAGCCTCTTCAAGGCATGGAAGCAGAGTCTTCCTTTCAGTTTGGACTTTTTTTAGTATAGTCCTCCGCAATGCTGATCCCAGTGCCACGTAATTTTTTCAGCTGCGATAAGATCATTTTCTTATCCTTAACGGAATGTAGTTGAGCTACGACGGGTATCGAGTAATTGACGTCACACAGAGATGGCAACACGAACGCACTGTTCACCTGACATAACAACCTTTAGAAAATTTGCAGTTTGAACAAGAACAACCTTTTGTTTAAAATTGATTGCGTTAATGGTTGCTACCCTCGCAAACCACTAGAAACAAAAACATTAGTGACAATTAGTTACTTTAAAAGCACTTTATAGATTTCACTGCACGAACTCAGCCCGCAAACAACCAAAATTTTGACGAGTGATTGAACACGCGACCGACTGCCATACTTGCTTAGCAGCGCCCCTCGAGCAGTATTATTTGTGAGTGAAAGTAGTCCTTAGTTTAAGGCGACTGCTGCTGTAATATTTGAGTATTGAATTTGCCTGACACTTTATACTTACTACCCAATTAGGAGTTGCACCAGCGGGCATATTCAATAGCCATTCTTCCAGAATTTTCTTCACGTCGGTTACCGTGTATGAACTGTTGATGTACATAAGTCCAAAATTGAACGGAAAGTGACTGCTAGTGATGCATGTCGATCATTTAAAATTTTTTCCAAAATCTCGTCAGAATAAATTGAAACCTTGAACACCATACTCATCACATCGAGACGAACGATCACTTCAGTCGAGATGATCGTCTCGTCTCGATCGACTTTTCTCATTACAAATTCTTGATCTCCATTACATTTCAGGTCCATCTGACTATGTTTTAAGCAAATCTCGATTTTGTCCAAAAATGATCGACATGCATCACTAGTGACTGCCGGATGTGTAATATTTCATAACATTCGTAATATTGGCATAGGCTTCGATCATCACTACCCGGGAAACCTGATCAACTTTTTCAGCGTATTCATCTACAACATCACGCCACTGTTGTATCATTTCATAATTTTGAGCCTGATCCCTTGTATATACAGGTACTGTGCGGGGATAGCCCGCACCATCCAATGATCCGGTTAATGGCTCATCTAAAAATCTTTCATCTTCAAACAGAAATCGAGGAGCATCTATTCGGAAACCATCGACTCCTATCTTCATCCAAAACCGTAAAACGTTCTTGATGTAACAGAAATTAATAACATAAATGATAAACGTGTTTTCATATGTATTTTTAGAGTTGCTATACAGCATAGTAAAAATTATAACGTGTTTTTAGTTCATTTTACTTTTCTCTCCCAAACTTTTGAATATAATCTTATGGGAAATATAACGATAATGCTACTCGCCCCTCTATATATACCCCATTGAATATTCCGACATTGTGACTAAGTAATACATTTGGTGCAAATAGTTTGTTTATTATTAAAAAAGAGTCCAAAAATTTCACAAAAAGTCTCTAATAACTCTATTTGTGAAGTTGTGGACATTTTGCTAATAATAAGCAAAATTCACGACGTCGTTTCTGATGTAGTCTCCTACGTAGTTTACGATGACAGAATTTTTAATACAGTACCACTCACATATTTGATTGATCTTATCAAACATTCGAATCATATATAGCAATCTTGTTTTTTATTCTTTTCTTTTAATTTTTAATTTTCAATATAAAATCATAAAATTGTCACTAATCAAACTATCTGAAATTAATACATTATGAATTTTGAGTTTATAATAACCTTCATCTCTTCAATAAGGTCTTTGTTCCTGTAATTTAAATCAGGTTGTGTACTGATGAACTGGTGGAAGTAGAAAGCTTGTCTTTTATCATTCCAAGTCCACGCTGAGCCATTAAATTCACTTCTCTGGAGTAAAATAAAAAATAGAACAATGCGGTCAGCTGGGTTGAAACTCACTTCAAAGGATTAAAATAAATGAGAGAGGATAACTAATTTACAAAAGCAAAAGCAAAGTAATTATAAAATTAAATTGAAAGGTTTATCGCTAATACTATTTACATTGAGAATTCGCGTCTTATTCTAGACGGGCGAGTATTGCAAGTTTAGAGATTGATGTAGCTGAGTGGAGGTGGTATCGTAGCAATTAAACAAGCGCTACTGGGAGCAGCGAGTGGGGTGAGTGTTTCAGTACTGGGGATGGTGATGGATAAATCCTGGGGGAAATCCAGAAAGATCCTTCTTCGCTCTGGCAAGTGCCAGATCGAAGAAGCTAGGGCACTGGTCGGCAAACTTTTTGCTCACTTTTCGGGTATGGTCAGGCCCGTCCCGGCTTAATTTTTTTACTACTTTTCACGGACCTCAGTGTGGGTGAGCTTACTCCAGTAGGGGTCTTTTGTCCACAGGCAGGTCAAAGTAAGGAAATTCAAAAACGTTTAATTTTTCAACTAGCGATTTGAAAATAGCATAATCAGCATCGACGATTTTTTCCGATTCCAATGATATATAACTTGCCTAGGAAAGTTGAAAATTTGAAGGAGTTTAATATCAAAAAACTGTAGCTCAATGTTCAATTTAATACTAAATACTTCTGAAATTGTCAACCTTTATAGACAAATTACATGTCGTTGAAATCGGAAAAATGCGTAGGTTCCAAATACATTACTTTTAAATCGCGAATTGCAGAATTACGAAATTTTTTCCCATGTTCCAACAAAGAACCCCTGAGGAAAGGGTTGGTCTGCCCAAGCTCGCAGGTACCTGACCAGAAAGTAGGTCGTTGGTCAGGCCGGTCAGGGTACTTGGTCAAGAGCGTGCCCACCACTCATCTAGGGAGTTGTGGCTTGGGTGGAGGCCCGGGAAGATCTGACTCACTTGGTCTCACGGACCGTACTTTTATGGACTTCGCTTCGGCGGTGGCGCACGAATCGCGTCGCAGGTGAGTGGGGATTTACTAGCGAGAATTGTTTTTTCGATAGCGCTGGGAAGGGGCTTCACGTTGCAAGAAAGACTTTAACGTTTTTACGGGAAGCTCGACTCGGAATTTTAGGTACTCTAACAGCTGAGATTAGGATGCCCAGTCAATGAGAGAAAGAAGAATTTAGGATATTGGCTACGTATTATTGATAATTATAAATACATTTAGCGGGCATACACTATATAAGTGTACGGACCAAAAATTAGGTACGCGAAAAACTTCATTTATGTCTGTTGTTTTTTTTTCTTTCTGCTAATGATGTTCTAAATAATTAAATTGATTTTCTTATACCATATTTATTAAACAAAAGCTTATAGAAGTTGAAACACCTAACCTTCTAGCTTAAAGTAAAGTGTTAATATTAACCAGTAAAATTAGTAGCAGTTAAAAATCCTTACCCAATTATTCGGTGGTTGCATAGTTCCGTTAACACTATGCCCCTTATGCCACACATAATAATCCGTGTAATGTTCAATTCCGGCAACGCTTTTATTAAACCATTCGTGTTGATCAGAGCTATGATTAGGTACAAAATCCATAATAATTTTCATTGATAAATCATGGGCTCTCTTAACGAGGCTCTCATAGTCTTGCATGGTTCCAAAAATAGGATCAATTCCAGTGAAATCAGATACATCGTAACCATAGTCTACCATCGGACTCGTATTTATAGGGGACAACCAAAAAGCATTGATTTTTGACTCAACTAAATGATCCAATCTATTAATGATGCCTAAGAAGTTGAATAAAAATTTCGTCATTTAACAAGTCAAATTAAAGTAGGTTTCACAGGGGTCACTCTGCCTTTAAAATTAGGTTTACCTTTTAGGTCACCAATTCCATCTCCGTCACTATCCATGAAGCTTCTGGGGTAAATCTGATACAGTGACATTGATTGCCACCAACTCTGTTCGCTTTTGACGGTAAACGAAAAAAGCGTTGTAACGCATAGTGCAAGAAATATTTTCATGTCTCTAAATTATGAAAAGAAAACTGTAATATTTAAAGACAATACATCTCAACCATAACTTATTATTTTATTCATTCGGAAAATTAGTGTTCTGAGTACTAAATATAACCTTGTTTTTTTCTCGATTTCTCAATCACAAATGATGATAGTATAAAAATTTCAGAACCAACTAAAATTTTTTTTCATTCATTAAAATAAAAAATAGAACAAGGGAGATTAGTAAATATCTTTCGCGATCTATTTCATTGTGTATACAGATTTAGGATTTTATTTTATTACCAGTTTTCAAAATTACGTTACTGATCAGCATGTTTTACAAATCATTTGCGGTGCGCTAATTGCAATAAACTTATAAATTATTCAAAAGCTGTTAAATTTCTTATGCTTAAAAATTAAGGAATAAAATTGCAAAATCTATCGCTACTTACAATGATAATTTTCATTAGTGAACAATTCAAATTTTAACAGGGTGTTTAAATTAATTTTGTTTTGACTTACGTTGTTTTGGACGTCACGGCAGCAGACGAAGTAGACTTTGGTAATACCAATGTTCCCCGTTTATTCAATGCCGGAACGTGACTGTCGTCAGGATTTTTCATGAGCAGGCAATAAAATAGCTCATTTAAAGCACTTGTTCGTTAGATTAAGAAATACTTCTAACTTCGTATAGTGTTATTGTACACGGTATTTTACTGAAAAAAATGAATTTGAAAAAATATCAATTTTACGAGTGCGGCCGAGGTTGCGAATTCCGGAAAAACAGTTTAATACAAATTTTATATTTTTGAAACCTCGTCCGTATTTCGAATAATCTGGACATAATAGAGAGAACGCACTAAAACTTCTAATAACGTCGGAAGACACTAACAATACTTTTTGGTTCGCATACTTTTTTTTACGTATATTATACGTCTTTTAGACGTATATACGTATAGTTTTATTGTATACTAAATTTGACTGAAAAATAGAAATTTGAAAAATTATCCATCTCGCTACTACGGCAGAGATTGGAACTTTTGAGACATTTTAAATTTGAGGTTAGTTTGACGAGGCCATAATCGTACACGGCCGACTGCGAATGCGCATGCGCGCAGTGCAATTATGAGCCCATAATACTCCTAGGAGTATTGTGGACGCATTATTGTACTGCGCGCATGCGCATTCACTCCTGTTGTGTCCTGTTGGGCTACTTTCAGAACTAAAAGGGCGCTGATAAAATGCATAAATCATGCCTGCGTTACATGATAATACTTTTTGTTTCGCATTCATTTTTAAAAGTGTTATGTGTATTTTTATGGTGTTCTAAATTTAATAGAAAAAAAAACAGAAAATTTTAAAATTATAAATCTCAAGGATACTGTACAGATTGGGAATTTTTGAAAAACAAGTTCGGAAAATTTTGTTTTCAAACCTCCGTACATATTTGGAATAACCCAAACATAATAAAAAGATTTCTGAGACTTTTTGATATGGCAAATATTACTAAAACTTTTTAATAATACTGGAAGATCCAAATTGCTCCGTCGTAGTGATTAACAAAATTATCAAACTCACAACTTCATATAAGATTATGAACTAAAATCTGAGAAATTGAATTCAGCATAAATAAAAATGAAAATCCCTAAAGTTTTTTTGATTGAGATTTAATAATAATAAAAAAGACGAGAAAGAAAAATGAAGGTAGGTATGGAGGTTGTCTTCTTTTTCTTTCCTCCTTTTTAATTTTTTAATTTGAGTAGAGATGCTTCAGAGTATTTTTTGTTAAAATTTGATAGTCAGATTCTTGGTTTTCTAAATTTCTAAATATCGGAATTTTCCACAAAAAAAACAAACCATACATTAATATATTTTTAAAGCCTCGTTCGTCGAAACTTTCTACGTATCTATTATGTAAGCATAATGAAAATATTACTAATACTTTTAAATAACTTTCTTAGAGATTAAGAAATACTTTTTAGTTCGCGTAAATTTTATAGAGAATCCAAATGAAATGCTGCTGAATGCTTTATCTAACAAAATTAACTAAAAAAAATTTCTTCATTTCCAGCATTAGTGAAAAGTTGCAGTAATATTTTTATCATGTTTACTTTATTCTATATATGTGCGAGGTTTCTAAAATATAAAATATTTTATGCACTTGTTTTAAAAAAAAATCCCAATCTCTAACGTCATATATTTCACAAAATATGAGGAAAAATTCAAGTCAGTTAAAAAATATTTAGGACTCTCAGAATTATGGAAAAAATATTTCATAAATTTTCGGAAATATTTTCGATTTTTTTTCATATTTGTAATCTCTTCTCTTTTGACCTCTTAAGCCGTCACTTATTTCAAATGTTCTTTCAATGTTTATGTTTAAAAATAAAGGAATCGTTACAAATTTTCCTCGAAATCATGAGAAAGTTTTGTAATTTTTTTGGAATCTTTCAAAATTCTTAAACAGCTTCTAAATTTATGTGCAAAATCGCCAGAAATCTACATATAGTTTGAAATTTGTTGAAATCATATAAAAATTTTAGATTATTTTTCAATCTTTTCAAAAATTCTAAATATCTTACAATTATTTAAATTGTTCATGAAAGTTTTTAAACAATTCTACAATATAAAAAATTGCCTCAAAATCTTCCAGATTATTTTATGACAACTTTGAAAATCTTTTGAAATATTCACGCAAAATATGTACTACAAAATCAGAAATCATTGGTAATTTTCCTAGAAACCTTCAGAACATTTTTTCGTTTTCTTGGAATCTATACTATCTTAAATACTATATACTCTCTTTATGGATCATGATTCAATTAGGATAGAGGGGGAGATTCAGAGAAAGCTGAGAGAGGTAGAGAGGAAAGAAAGACCGGAAGGGAAGAAAAGGTAAAAAGGGATAGCAACAAAGGGAGTGCGAAGGGAGGGAGGGATAATTACTGGGGTGAGGAACATAGTTGAGAAAGAGAGGATACAGGGGGGAGGAAGGGGAGCCTTTACAGGGAAGGAGAATTGTAATAGAAAAAGAAAGGTGCAAAAATGGAATAATCACAGTATACAATGGGAAAGATTTATGGGAAATCATAAGAGGTGTAGAAAACAGTGTTCAGAGCAAGGGAAGGAAATCCTGGTATTAGTGGGTGACTGGAATGCTAGGACAGGTACAAAAGGGAAATTGTATAAAGGAGAGGAGAGGATTATCAGAAATTTGAAAGATGAGGTATGAAACAAAAAAGGGGAGGATCTAATAGGATCGATAGGAGAAAGAGAATGGGATTCATTAAATGGAAATACGACGGCGGATAAACGGCGGATGAAAGGAGGTTCAAAAAGATGATATGGACAAAAGGTTTAAAGGAGGAATTAAAAGAAAATATGAAAGAAATTGAATTTGATACAAGATTAGATTGTATCATGGTGGGGATGGAGACTTCAAAAAAGGGAAGAGGGAAGTTCAAAGATTATGTAAGAGGAAAAGAAACAAAGAGAGTTTGAGAACGAAATAAGGAGCATACAATCATAGAGAGATGTATAGAAATTTTAAATAAGTTCAGGAAGAGGAGAGAAGGAATAAGCACTAAAATAGGGGAAGAAATTTGGAACGATTCTAGAAAGGTAGGTTACGCATCGGATGAGAGGAAGGTGTCAGGGTGGGTACGGAGGAAAGAGGAGGAAGGGGCGAAGAGTTAAGTGATGAAGAAATAGGGTTGCAAATTAAAAAATTGGAGAAAGGGAAAGCGGCAGGGAAAGATAGAATACTGAATGAAGCTTGGATATTTGGAGGGGAGCGGTGAAGGAAAGGTTGAAAAGAATGATTAAGAAGGTTTGGAAATGGAAGGGTTTCCCGGAAGAGTGGAAGGAAGGTTTTATTGCGCCATTATACAACCAAGGATATAAGTATAAGTTAGAAAACTACAGGGGGATTACGCTCCTAAATACTGCATATAAGCTTCACGCAATGGTGTTGGCGGAGAGGTTAAACAAAGGCGTAGAGAGTGAAGGGATTCTTCTGGACATGCAGCCATGTTTTCGTGAAGCAAGAGCACAACAAATTACATTTATGTATTGCAACATGTAGTAGATGAAGAGTTGACAAAAGAGAAAGGAAAAATATGCGCCTTTTTTATAGATCTGAAGGGAGCTTTTCCGTCAGTAGACAGAGAAACGCTGTGGAATGTTTTAGAAAAAACGGGGGTACATTAAGTTCTGGTGGACAGGATGAGAGAGATTTATGTGGAAACAAAAGACAGGATAAGAGTCAGTATGAGGGAGACGGAGGCATTCTGGACACACTAAGCTCGATGCTATTCGCAGTGTTAATTTCAGATATAGAGGAATTACAGAAGGGAATGGAAGGGGGAGCGGTAGTAGGAGAAAAGAGATTCAGAACGCTAGCATATGCTGACGATATTCTGCTATTAGCGAAAAAGGAAGAAGAGCTGAAGGGAATGATGAGAAGGCTAGAAAGGTACTTAGCGGGCAAGAAACCATATCTAAATGTGTCAAAGTCCAAGATTATAGGATTCAGAAAAGGAGGCGGGAAGGATAACGGATGTACATGCAAATGGAAGGTTGAAAAAGTAGAGGAAGTGAAGGAATTTGTATACCTGGTTTTTCTTTTTAAGAAAAATGGAAGTAAGGGTGCGCATGTCAGGAAGAGAGTGAAAAAAGCGTTCGCGGTCATGAAGCAAGTTTAGGGTATTTGTGAAAAATTGTTAAAGGATTATTTTAGAAGAAGATCGATGATGTTTGTAGCACTGGAGGCAAGCGTAATGTTGCATGGTGTGGAGATCTGGGGATAGAGAGAGAATGAAAGGGTGGAAAGAGTGCACGAAAAATATCTGAGGTGGACCTTGGGATTGGAAGAATGCACCCCAGGAAACTTAGTCAAGGAAGAAGTAGGTAGATTTAAAATGAGGTCGATCGCAGGAAAAAGAGCATGTAAGTTTGAAGAGAAAGCGAGGGAAAGTGAGAATCGAGTGTTGGTGAAAGTATTTGTGATACAGAAGGAAAATGTCAAGGCAGAATGGCAAGGGGTGGGGAGGGGGGCTAGAAAAGGAGAGATACTTTGGAAGGAATGGGCTGTCAGATTGGGAAGTCAAGAGAAGGCATGAGAGGGGACAAAAAGTGCAGTTTTTTCTAAAAGAGAGGGACAAAGAAACGGAGTTACAGGAGAAATATAACAGAATAATTCAATCGAAGTATAATACTAAATGTAAGTGGATGAGAGACGACGGGAGGGCAAAATATAGATAAGAAAAAGGTGAGAAGGGAAGCCTAAAGAGAGCTAGATGTGGGAATATGGAGAAATGGAACAGATACTGGTTGGATGAGGGGAAGAGATCCTGCAAGCTGTGCAACAGAGGGGCAGCTGGAATGAAACATTACATGGGAGGATGTGTGGAAGTGGAGGTGAAGAGGATGACAATCGGAAGACTGATACATGAGAATGGGGGGAAAGAGGTGGTGGGATGGTGGAGGTATCTGGAGGAAGAGAAGGAGAAAAAACGGAGGAGGCTAGAGGAGAAATGGCAATAGGGAGAGTACTGTACATAACAATAGTTAGGCAAGAAGTGTTATGAGAGGAGGAGCACGGATCCAGCAGATGGGCTAAATTTAATAGAATACATACTATTTCAAAAACCTGAAAAATTAAGAAAATTGTTTCAAAATCTTCCAGATTTTTTTCCACATATTTTGAAATTTTCAAGGCTCAAAGTTAATCTTTTAAAATAAGAGCTAAATAATTTAAAATTTTTGCAGAAATCTTATTGTAGATATCCATAATTTTCTTGCGAGATTGATAATTTTTCAAAGTGCTGAGTTATTCCCATAAAATTTAGTATTTAATTAAACATAATGTGAATAAAAATTTTTTTAATTGAAATAAAATACAAATAAATGGAATAAAATTGTCCTTTTATTTAAATTTGAAATTTGATGTTTATTTTAACATTAATTTTATTTTATTAATCTAGAACTTACATTAAAATTTGAGATTTTATGAAAACAGGTATTATAATCAAAATAAAATTAATAAGTTTATATTCCATTTTATATGGTATTATCATGTTCTGAAGGCCATGTGAGTGTAACCTCAAATTTTTTCAAATTTGTTTAAAAACCATGCGATATCAAGTTAAAAATTTGGCAAATTAAATAAGAAGCACTAAGAAACGTTTGTCTGATCCTAAATTTCTATAACTATATGAAAAAAAATTTCAAGAATTTTTTTTGCTTCTTTCATAATTATCAAAATTTATGACCAGACAAACGTTTCTGAGTGCATCATACTTACTTTCAAAAATTTTCAACTTGATATTGCGTTTCGTGTGAACGTAAGTTATTTTAGAAAAAAATGTTTGAGGTTACGCTCACATTGCCTTAAAAGACATTATGGTACTGTTGAATTCTATAAAATTTAATTATCAGAATATTATTTATTTTACATTCATAATCTTAAAATAATTATCGGCGCGCGCTTATATTATTCTAGTGAAAGATGAATCCTGTGCTTGTCTACGCCTCGTTATTGCAAACTCACGCTCGGATAAAAAGACAGCTTCACTCCTTGGTACACACGATACTTTATGTAACAAAGGTATGATTTACAAGTTTAGCACGTCTTAAATTTGAGGTTAGTTTGACGCGGCCCTAATCGTACTCGGTCGACTGCGAATGCGCATGCGCGCAGTACAATTATGAGCCCATAATACTTCTAGGAGTATTATGGACGCATTATTGTACTGCGCGCATGTGCATTCACTCCTGTTGTGTAAACGGCTACTTTCAGAACTAAAAAGGCGCTGATAAAACGCGTAAATCATGCCTGCGTTACATAAAATATTATACTGGATGCAACAGATGTGCTCGGTTAGCCAATTATTGAGCCGTGTTAACAATATAATTATATAAGTAAATCGTTCGATATGAATAATTTTTTGTTAATAAGCTGATTAACAGCTCCGATTCCACGCATCGACAAAAATCATAGTTGCATTGGGCGGAATGTTGATTTCGTCTGAATTCATGAGGCTTCTGAAAAATTAAAGTACAGTATATGAAAGACCGATTTTTATAGTGCGTTATAACTAGATAAACTATGCAAAAACGTATTTCATTGCATAATTATTATTCCACATGTAACCATCTGTATCATTTGGGTTTAATTTGAAAAAGTTATTTTGTAATTTACATACCCAGACGTCAATCCAAGACAAGGAGTACCTGTATAAAATGCAACTTCTGTATCAGTATCCTCAAATTCCATCAAACTAACAGTTTTATTTTCATCAGCAAAGTTGATAAGAACGAAAACAGATTTTTGCTTCTTCTGATACCTACATCAAATACAGTTTCCAATTAGTAGAGGATTTTCTGGTCGGTTCTTATTAATAACAAATGTGATTTTTCATATTTACCTTGAAAATGCCAAAACGTCGTCCTGTAGCACTTTCACCTTCAAGTTACTAGATCGCACAGCTGGCATATACCTTAGAGAAGCCAGAGCTTTGTAGTAATTGTAATATGATTCATAACAAAGTTTTTCAAATGCTAAATTAAGAGTTTTGTAGTTTGGGTTTACAGGCAGCCATGTCTTTGTATTAGTAGAAAATCCTGAAATTAATATAATAATATTAATAATAATAATAAATTTCCTGTCATTTCAAGATCAAAGGGAATTCCCGACCTAGCCAATACGCTTCAAGAAAATAAAATCGCTCCCTGCGCATTTACAGTTCTTCAGTGACTGTCGACGGAATTTTATAAGCCCGCTTTCTCAATTCTTCGATTACTTATTTTTCAAATTCTTTTTCACAAAATAAAAAGTCGTTCACCATCAAATAAAATCTGATAGACTTTGCAATATAATAGGTGTTTCAGTGAATAATGTCGATTATGCCAGAAGATAGCATTACTAGTACATTTGTTGATATAGACTAACGACGTCTATGGCCCTTTTGAGGGTAAACATACGCCATCAAAAGCCACTTTGTTATTAATTGTCAGTGTGCAAAAAACATGGTTTTTATAGCTTTAAAAATCTCGACTCTTGTACCAGAAAAAGACGTTTTGCGGGGAAGTTTAATAACCTTATTTCATTTGAAGAAAACGGCTACTGAAAGTTATCGATTATTTGTTGAAGCTTATGGTAAACATGCTCTAACACAAAAAACTTGTAAACGATGGTTCAAATGCTTTAAAAGTGGCGACTTTGATGCGAAATACAAAGAGCGTCCAGGTCAGCCGAAAAAGATTGAAGATGCAAATTTGCAAGCATTATTGGATGAAGACTCTACTCAAACGTTGAAACAAGTGGCAGAAGCATTGGATGGTTCCCAATCTACCATTTCCGAACGTCTACACGCATTGGGAAAGATCCAGAAGGAAGGAAAATAGGTTCCATGTGAATTTAAGGAAAGAGACATTGAAAGGCGAAAAACCACTTGTGAGATTTTGCTTGCCAAAATGTGCAAAATATGAAAAATATGTAAAAAAAACTAGTACAAAAATGTTAAATTGGAGGCCCTACCGCACCCGCCATATTCATCGAACTTGGCCCCTTCGGATAACCATGTATTTCGATCGACGCAGCACGTACTTTCAGAACAACACTTCCATTCTTACGGAGGAATGACAATTTGGCTAAGTGAATGGTTGGCCTCGAAAAAGCAACAGTTTTTTTTGGCCTGAAATTCATTCTTTGACAGAAAGATGGGAAAAAGTCATAGCTAACGATCGCTTTTCTGTCAGTTTAGCTGTTGAAATTGATAACCTTAAAATTCTGTTTGCACGGGTTAGCCATCGAGATTTGGATACGCTGCCTGGAATTAGCTTGGATACATCATCTGGGCCGGTATTTACATTAGGTCCATCTGCACCAGAAACTTGAAGGTCTTGCAGATCCACATAATTGATTTCAAGATGGTTTATTATAGCATGACATTCAGCTACGGCTGTACCAGAACCAGGGGCAACGGGACCAATATACTGCGAACCAGGCTCCGCCACAACAGAAATGTGCTCCTCTTTGATAACACTACGATAGTATTTTGCGCCTTCCTTGACTGGTGCGTTTTTTTTGTCCTTACGCCCGTCAAAATGTAGTCCATAGAGAGAGTCAACACGATGCGGGTTTCGCAGCTCATTCCCAACACTTTCTCTCGCAAGCCTCATCTTACATCTGTCGCTGACAATGGGAGCCTGCGGTCCTCTGTTAATAATCCTACTTTTTTTGCATAAAAAAAGACGAAACAGTGAGGGCCGCTGCCTTTTTACTGACACCAAACCTCTGAGCAGCTGAGCCAGTCTGTTCTAATTTCAATGTATTTTGTTTGGTTTCATTGTTGCACGTGCAACTGGTCTATGAGGACGAACACTGTTTCTTGAGTTTCACCATCATAAATATCAGAAGTATCATCGTCTGTGCCTGGTGTCTCTAACTTGGAACAGAATGGAACTAGACCGGTGGTTGTAAATTGTGATTTTCTGTCCATCATTTGTGTTCTGCGTTCAGCCCTTTTTAAAATTTCGTTTGTTCCAGGAAGGTCTACTGTTCCAATGCGACCAATTCTATTACTTTTCTGGTCCAGGAGAAATGGTTGTTCGATCAGAGGAACCTTCTTCTCCTTTGGACAAATGCAGGATACAAAAGTAGCGCACTTACGAAAAGCAATGTCAAAGAGTCTTGTTTGTGCAGAAGAAAAAAATGTGTCCTTTCTCTCCTGCATTCCTGTGGTCCTCTTCTTGACATTGAGGTACCCCCTCTTCATTGTGATGTATTTATCATGATATGCCTGTACTACTTGTATAATTATTGTATGGGAAACTGTCGGAATAGACGCTTTGTTATAAATGTTTTCAAGTTCGTTTGCAACTATTTCCGCAATTTCAGTGAAATTGGGTTTAATATTTGTCCCCTGTTCTAGCCCTAAGTTACGTCTTTCGTGGAGACAGCACAGAAGCACATCCCTGTCTGTTGGGAGTTGGGTCTCGCAGAGATCTACAGGATATGTATAAAAAAAGGGACATTTCTGCCTAAAAGTGAATTTAGACAAAGCCAGAGAAGCAACCACCAAATAAAAAGCGCGAGAGAGAGAGTATTGGAGTCTATCGAAACCTGTCGAAACCTGTCTACTAAATGGCGGAGCTAGTCCGAGAGGAACAGCTCGCTGCCGTGCGATGCTGCCGGGCCGGCCCGCTGTAGAGGGGAAGGGGTTGTGTTGGGGCAATAGAGAAGGTAGAGAAGCGATCGGTGAAGCAAAATGTGTCCGTCTGCAAGATCTCGCTACGCTAACGGCTGTCCAGGACATTGTTGCGGCAGTGAGAGAAGGCGGCATTCGACCGCAGATTTTGACCTTGCGCTGCGCCGCGGCGCGTTAGCTCCCATATCTTGATAACGGTCCTTCCTACCGTCATAATACCAAATATCGTTTCAATAGGTAATAAAATTATAAAAATGTTTTGTTTCAACCTTTTAGTCATCAGATTTGTGGTTTTGACGTTATACTGGTATTTATACGATTTTAGTGAAATTTTCAAAATTTCAAGCCCAGGTATCGAACACAAGATATTGTCCAATCGGAATAAAATTTTGCACACGAACCACTGGTATGGCAAGGCAATTTTTCCGCACTAATAAAATTTGGCCCTCGAAAAATACGGACAATCGACACACCCTAGCCAATACTTTGATTATTATTAAGGCAATTCATTTTGTTATGAAAATAAACACTCAAATTTTTCTAAAAAATCGACATTATTAACCGAAACACCTATTACTTTATCAACTATATGCTTGAATCTTCTTCTTCCTCTTTTCTGAATTTAGTTTCCAAGACCCTTCATTCAGTAAAGTCACATTTTTCCGTAATGACGTCTATTTAAAATTTAAAAATTCATAAACTCACTCACCAGCTGAAGTGGAGTTATCCCATTGCATTGGAGACCTTTCTGGATCTCTAAATCTCGCTGGATCTTTGGAGACAACAGGTGCATTAGTCATACCGATCTCTTCACCATAATAGGTCACAGCAACTCCAGGAAGCAGAAGCGCCAATGCGGTGACTGCCATCGCTCGATGAACGCCAAGTCGAGACACCAATCTTGGATTGTCATGATTGCCGACCTAGCAAATCATAGTTAACAAAACTAAGAGGCATCCATAAGCTACGCTGCCAATTTGAAAGGGGAGGGATAAAAACTACGGCTGGTAATAGGAGGGGGGGGGGAGTCAGTGAAAGTAACTTTACGAACTGAAATAGCATTTAGTACGTTTTTTGATCATAAACTTTTAATAAAGATTGCGAATTCCCTCTTGGTTTATAGTTAAAATACTTTTAAAGAAATGCATTTTCTTATTGAAGATTCATCATTTTATTTGAAAATTCATATTTTTGAGTTGAAAATTCGTCTTTTTGCCTTGAAAATTCAACAACTTCGTAAAAACTTAAACTTTTTGGTTGAAAATTAACTCTTTTCCCAGAAATCCATATTTTTGGTTAAACACTCAACTGTTTTGCAGATAATTCATCTTTTTAGATTTAAAATTAAACAATTTTGATGAAAATTGATAAAGCTTGTTGAAAATTTGTCTTTTTTGGTAGAAAATGAATCTTTTTGGTAGGAAATTCATTTTTTTAGTTGAAAATGTACTCTCTCAAAATAAAGCAGTGAGATCTCACCGGGTGAAACAGCCAGAAGTGTGTCACTGACAATAAGTGATATTTCACTGGTTCTCTTAGTGGAATTCCTTCACGGGTTTAATCAGTGAGGTTCACTGGTTACTCAGTACCAGTAATTAGTCGTACGCGTTGTCGTCCGTCAGCTAGTTAGATATGACACTTACCATTCATCACTTTTGTGCTGAACTTTTCATTATCTTTTAAAAACAAGACATTCATGAAAATAAATGAGGGCCGAACCAGTGCTCCTAAAGATGTGATGGCCCAGTGCACTACTGCGCTTGCGTCAGCAGAGTGTTCTCATTAGTGAGGAATAGAGATTCAAGAGAATAGCTGATTATTCTCTCCTCTCTACCCATGAGATACACCTCTTCGCGCATGCGCAGTACTGCTCCGAGCCCTCGTTGGGAGCATTGGGTCGGGCTGCAATATAATAGGATATAATATATTTCGCCTAACCGTGGGAAGGCCCGTCATGAGTCTTTCCGTCAACATGTCGCTTCGCTCAAAGTCAAACCCAAATTGCCATAGCCTCCCCGCTTTCAAGAGAAAAATATTATATCCTCTGCTTACTGCAGCCAGGATCCAAATATTTCTAACTAGTACACAATAAAGTTCGTTTTCACTCGCGCGAAATGAAAAGGGACGACCAGCGACACGCGCGTAAGACACGACTGGAGGTTCATGCCTTCGCCGCGTGGAGCGCTATATCACTGGTATGCTCACTGGTTGAATCTATCATTTGGCATCATTGGTATAATTCAGTATCTGTTTTAGTTGATTCAGTTACTGGTTCATCCAGTAAAAATCGGAAAATCATTGGTTCACCAGTGATAACTCAAAGTACTGATTCCACCAGTGATAATTTCACTGGTTCAGTTTAAGAGAGTAACTATTTGGTTCGAAATTCATCTTTTCTGGTTGAAAGTTGAACTACTTGGTTTAAAGTTGAACTACTTTGTTAGAAATTCATTCTTTTTTATGACTCAATTTTGGTTCAAAATTTACTTTTTTGTTGGAAATTCGTGTTTTTTTAGCTGTCAATTAATTTTTTATCTGAAAATTTAATCAAACTTTTTTTAGTTAAAAAGTCATCCTATATACGCCTTGAGTGTGCCATTAAATGCACGTGCACGAGACGATTTTCAAATAATCCGCCAATGTTCCTCAGAGATATTTCCCGCCCTAGGGGCATGGTTTAACCATGCGGGCGATCAGTGAGTAACTCGGTCCCGGGGCGCTTTGTGAGAATCTACTGTATAAGAAAGTGTCTGTAAAACAACCTACTAAGAGTTGCTTCATAAGAAACTGGTGGGTCTCTTGGCTGCTTTTTCAGAAGTGAGAGCAGTATTATTTGAATGTATGTATATTTATTGCCTCTAAGAATACAAGATTCTGTGGCAAGGGAAGGCTACTATTACAAAAATCGATAAAATTAAGATAAATAACAAAATGAAAGAAAAGTTATAATATCGTATGTACAATGGGTTGTTAGGTCGAGTTCGGGCAGTGCACTACAGGAATAGAGAGAAAGCTCTGATTTTTAAACATTCACTTATAAAGTTGCATATCGAGCGAAGCATCCCAGTGTTTATATTTAACAATAATAAGTAAAGATTGTTCTCGTTTATCATACCAATTGTACACAAGTATTGATTTCTAACGGGCCATTTTTTCCAATCTAGCCAACAGAATTTGCGTAAAAATTTTAGGAAGTTAGTTTAGATAGGCAATAGGTCTGTACTCATTGGGATTGGCTGGATCTTGTTTTTTATGCATCATATGCGTTGAAGATTTTGTCCAATCGAGCGGTATATATTCATTCTCAAGTATTTTATTGAAAAATGTTTCGAGATGAAGAAGCCAATTGGGCGGCAAGTTTTTGTAAAAATTATTTGAGATTTGCTCCGGCCCCGAACCCTTATTTAATTTACTTTTGTTCATTGAGAAAAAGATTTCGTCAGCTGTAATTCTGCTATCCAATAATGGATGTCGTACATCTGTAAGCAATGGCGGTGACAGACGTCTGAGCCAGAATATTGGATTAAAAACTCGCTTTTTTAGTAGCTAATAGTGCTTGGTACGATTTTTTAGCTTTGACATAAACCAACTTAGCCTCATTCGAGAAATTTGCCCTGCTGGCTTCTTTCAACGCATTAGAAAGATATGATTTGCTTTGGCGACAGTCAGAATCAAACCAAGGTTTGTCGCTGTAAAATTGCTCTGTAACATTTTTTCTCACTGGCAACATATCTGCTTTTTTGGCGTAGTCGATAACAGCTTCGGTAAGGTTTGAATTAAGATAATCTATGTCTAATTTCTCAAAGTTAACCTCTAGTCTGTGAGAAAAGTATAATTCGTTCGAGAATATCTCCCGTTTGTCGTCTGTCCATCTCAGAAACGTCAAGTTTTTATTTTTGTTTACATTCAGCGCACGTAAGTGACCAGCTGAGGTGGGAGAGCAACAAGAGGAGAATAAGACCGGGAAATGTTCCGAAGTATGTGTGGATTGATCCACCTTTAAGTCGTCAAGTATACCTAATACCTCAGCATTTCACTAAACCAAGTCATTGACACTTTTACCCCCTCCTGTTGTCCGCAACATCGTGACTCTCCTGGTACATTGAAAAATTTGTGTGAGAAATCATATCAGGTGGACCTTGGCCCAAGCCTCCCATCCTACAGTTGAAATCGCCATATATAGTGATAGGAACGTTGTCGCATTTCTCTGACAGAGCGCCTAAGGTTTCTTCGAAAAGTTGTAGGATTACTTCTGTATCTACACGGAGAAAAAAACCACACTGTTATAGTAGGCTGAGCTCTTAATATTACAGCATGGAACTTCATGTGCGAAATTGGTATGAATTTCTACCAATATTGGCATCAGGTTAGACATTTTTAGCATTAAATGTCCTATACCATAAAAGAATCAAGCGCATGCCGTTATTGCTGGAGTCACATGCCCTTAGAGCAGTTGCGCCTTGCGAAAATAGCTCGAACTTCGCCTTGCTACGGTTGTAAGAAAACTCATCCTATTAGAGTATTAGTACTCTTACAAAAGAGATATTAGGCCACGCCTACCGGCGCTTGCGCGTGACCTAATATCCCGTTTGTAAGAGTACTCATACTCTAATAGGATGAGTTTTCTTACAACCGTAGCAAGGCGAAGTTCGAGCTATTTTCGCAAGGGATAACGGCTTTAAAAGCATGAAGCATTGTACTTTTTTAGGATAAAGGGATTCCTGCTTAAAATGAATGAATTTTGTACCAAGATAGCAAGAATGAAACCTACGACAAAAGCATGACTAGTGCTCTTACTATTATAGGCATATTTTTTTCTCCGTGTACCGTCGGATTAAAATAGCAGATTCCTACAATAAAATTAATTTTATTTGCGCTATAAATTCGAACCAATACCCAATACTCTGATTTATCTATGAGCTCACTATTATAATAACGTTTGTTCATAAAAAGTGCGAGATCGGCACTGGTTCTACCTTTTGATTTTTCTTTTAAATCGTTAGAGGAGAAATGATTATACTTATTATCCGCGTACAAGTTTTTAGGAATTCGAGTGAGCCAGGTTTCGACAACTCCTATAATATCCAAATTATCATAATTAATACAGGAGTTTAAAAATCTTACATAACCATGACAGTTCCAGAAGAAGAAGTTTGTATTATTGTTGACTCGTCCTGACGCGTTCCGCTCATTTAACCATTTATTGATTGTGAATATTCCCTTTCGTAATAATTCCCACCTGCTCTTTGATAATTGCTGGTGGGGATTCCGAAGCCTTGCGCTTCGCCTTTCCCCGTATGCCGCTTGCTTCCCCCATTTTCCCTTTTTCAAATGGTTCCGCCCTGTTCCCAGATAATTTGACATTCTGGATTACAGACTCCAACGCTGACAGGTCCTTCGACTCGAATTTTTTGCCATCCACATATATATCGTATTATAGCTTAAGGAAGCTTCCAAGGTCACAATTGCTAGCCTCTTTAAGGTTGGAAGCAGAGTCTTCCTTTCAGTTTGGACTTTTTTCCTTTTTTTTTCCTGAGCGTATTACAATATTAAGATGCTGCTTGAAAATACCACATATTGACTGCACCAGGTCCGTGTCATCTTCCTCAAGAACACCGAAAATAATGTTGTTGCTTCTTAACGCTCTATCAATTGAATCGATTCTCCTGTCTTGTTACATAATAACCGACCTCAGTTTTTCTGGTTGGACTTCAAGCTCTTTATTTTCCAGCGTGATATAGTCCATTTTTGTTATGGAGAGCTGAATGTGAGGACTCCAGATTCCCCATTTTTGCATTAAAAGTTCAAGTTTATCCTCAGAGATTTCGAGAATCATTGTATCGAGTAATTGACGTCACACAGAGATGGCAACACGAACGCACTGTTCACCTGACACAGCGACCTTGAGAAAATTGGCAGTTTGAACGAGAACAACTTTTGGTTTAAAATTGATTGCGTTAATGGTTTTAACCCTCGCAAACCACTAGAAACGAGAACATTAGTGACAATTACTTACTTTGAAAGCACTTTATAGATTACAATGCACGAACTCTGCCTGTAAACAACCAAAATTTTGACGAGCGATTAAACACGCGACCGACTGCGATACTTGTTTATCAGCCCCCCCCCCCCCCCGAGAAGTATTATTTGTGAGTGAAAGTAGTTCTTTCTTTAAAGCGACCGCTGCTGTAATACTTGAGAATGAGCCTGACACTTCATACTTACTACCCAATTAGGAATTGAGCCAGCGGGCATATTCAATAGCCATTTTTCCAAAATATTCTTCACGTCGGTTGCCGTGGATGAATTTTTGATGTCCATAAGCCCAAAATTGAAGGGAAAATGACTGCCGGATCTGTAATATTTCATAACATTCGTAATATTGGCATAGGCTTCGATCATCACTACCCGAGAAACCTGATCAACTTTTTCAACGTATTCATCTACAACATCACGCCACTGTTGTATCATTCCATAATTTTGAGCCTGATCCCTTGTGTATACAGGTACTGTGCGGGGATAGCCCGCACCATCCAATGATCCGGTTAATGGCTCATCTAAAAACCTTTCATCTTCGAACAGAAATCGAGTAGCATCTATTCGGAAACCATCGACTTTTTTCTCCATCCAAAACCGTAAAACGTTCTTGATGTAACAGAAATTAATAACATATACATTATAAACGTATTTTTAGTTCATTTTACTTTTCTCTCCCAAACTTTTCAATATCATCTTATGGGAAATATAACGATATTGCGACTCGCCCCTCTACATACCCCAATAAATATTCTGACGTCGTAAAATACGTACGAAACAAAGTCGGAAATTACGTGGGAAACCACATCGGAAACGATGTGGGAAACGACGTAGGATCCGACGACGTAAACTATGTCGAAAATTGAAATAGTAAACGACGTAGTATACGACCTGGCTTCTGATGTAGTTTCCTACGTCGTGACTGAGTGACATTCATGAATATGTTTCTAATAACTCTATTTGTGAAGTTTGTGGACCTTTTGCTAATAATAAACAAAATTCACGATGTCGTTTCTGATGTAGTCTCCTACGTAGTTTACGACGACAGAATTTTTAATACAGTACCACTCACATATTTGATTTATCTTATTAAACATTCGAATCATATATGAGCACCTCAGAGCAAAAGGAAGACTCCGCAGAGTCGAGAGGAAAAACGAGACAATTATCGTTGCGCTGTCTTACTTCTTCAGGCATTCTGCGTAAGAGTGTCTCTTTCTAACGGTACTTGTCTCGTTTTTCCTCACGGCTCTGCGGAGTCTTTCTTTTGCTCTGACGTGCTCATATAGCAATCTTGTATTTATTTATTTTTATTTTCAATGTAAAATTATAAAATTCTCACTAATTAAAAAATCTGAAATTAATAAGTTATGAATTGTGAGTTTATAGTAACCTTCATCTCTTCAATAAGGTCCTCGTTCCTGTAATTTAAATCAGGTTGTGCACTGGTGAACTGGTGTAAGTAGAAAGCTTGTCTTTCATCATTCCAAGTCCACGCTGAGCCATTAAATTCACTTCTCTGGAGTAAAAGGAAAAATAGAACTATGCGGTCAGCTGGGTTGAAACTGACTCCAAGGGATTAAAATAAATGGGAGAGGGTAACTAATTCACAAAAGGAAAAGCAAAGTAATTCTGAAATTAAATTGAAAGATTTACCGCTAATACTATTTACATTGAGAATTCGCGTCTTATCTAGACCGGTGAGTATTGCGAGTTTCGAGATTGATGTAGCTGATTGGAGGTATCGCTTACGTAGGATTTAAGCAAGCGCTAATGGGAGCAGCGAGTGGGATGGGTGGTCCAGTACTGTGGACGGTGATGGAGACATTCTGCCACTCGGGGGAAATCCAGGGAGATCATTCTTCGTTCGGGCAAGGGTTAGATCAAAGAAGCTAGGGAGATGTGTCTTAGGTGGAAGCCCGAGAAGATCTGACTCACTTGGTCTCACGGACCGTACTTTTATGGACTTCTCTTCGGCGGTGGCGCACCACTCGCGTCGCAGGTGAGTGGGGGGTTACTAGCGAGAATTGTTTTGTCGATAGCGCTGGGAAGGGGCTTCACGTTGCAAGAAAGGCTTTAACGTTTTTACGGGGAGCTCGACTCGGAATTTTAAGTATTCTAACAGCTGATATTAGGATGACCAGTCAATGAGAGAAAGAAGAATTTTGGATATTGGCTACGTATAATTTATAATTATAAATACATTTAGCGGGCTTACACTATATAAGTGTACGGATCAAAAATTAGATACGCGAAAAACTTCATTTATGTATGTTGTTTTTTTTTCTTTCTGCTAATGATGTTCTGAATAATTAACTTGCTTTTCTTATACCATATGTATTGAACAAAAGTTTATAGAAGTTGGAACATTGAACCTTCTAGAATAAAGTAAAGTTTGAATATTAGGCAGTAAAATTAATAGCAGTTAAAAATCCTTACCCAGTTATTAGGAGGTTGAATAGTTCCGTCAACATTCTGCCCCTTACGCCACACGTAATAATCAGTGTAAGGTTCAATCCCGGCAATGCTTTTATTAAACCATTCGTGTTGATCAGAGCTGTGATTGGGTACAAAATCTACAATAATTTTCATTGATAAATCATGTGCTCTCTTAACGAGGCGCTCATAGTCTTGCATGGTTCCAAACATAGGATCAATTCCAATGAAATCAGATGGATCGTACCCAGAATCTACCATCGGACTCGTATTTATAGGGGACAACCAAAAAGCATTGATTTTTGACTCAACGAAATGATCCAATCTACTAATGATGCCTAAGAAGTTGAATACAAATTACATAATTTAACAAGTCAAGTTAAAGTAGGTTTTCACAGGGGTCACTGTGTCTTTAAAATTAGGTTTACCTTTTATGTCACCAATTCCATCGCCGTCACTATCCATGAAGCTTCTGGGGTAAACTTGATACAGTGACATTGATTCCCACCAATTCTGTTCGCTTTTGACGGTACACGAAAAAAGCGTTGAAACGCATAGTGCAAGAAATATTTTCATGTCTCTAGATTATAAAAAGAAAATTGTAATATTTGAAGACACTACATCCCAAGCATAATTTATCATTTTATTCATTCGGAAAATTAGTGGTTTAGAGTACTAAAATATAAATATATATAAATAATAATTAGAAAGGCATGACTTTGTTTTTAATGCAACAGGTGTTTATTTTTCACGGACTCATCTGTAAAGGGGCTGGAAACATTGGAAAGCTGCCTCAAAAAAATTCAGTTCCAAATGCTTTTTCGGCATTTTTTAATTGTGGAGAATTTAAAATTAAAATTATTATACGTAGTATATACTTGTAGTTATTTATAACTACAAGAAAAACCTAGAAACACTACCCGAATCGGGTAGTGTCACGCCTACCCTGAAAGGGAAATGGTTTAATGGTATATATATATATACGTGCAATAGTTAAATTTCAAATACAAACATAACGTCAAAAGTCAGTGATTTCGAATGTTTCATTCCTTGAATTTATTTTCATTCTTTAAATTCTACTTTTTCTTCTTCTACATTGCCTAGAAGGCAATGCAATGTGTTGGATGCTTAATAAACAAGAGGATGGTGTTCTAACATCCCCAGGAAACCACCATCATCCCTTGCTCACTCAGTTGATCAAAAAATGATTGGGTCCAAAGAACTTGATTGCTGCAAAATTCTTCTAATTTCCTTGAGTAGGAGATGGGAAAAATTTCTAAGACCCCTCTTATTAAATTCAACTCGGTATAAATTTGAGCTTAGTTTCCCGAACATGTTTCCCGAAACATCATTCCCTTGATCATATAGTTGATCCAAAAATCATTGGGCTCAAAGTACTTGATTACTGCACATTTTTTTCGATCTTCCTCAGCAGGGGATGAAAAAAAGTCTAGTACCCCTGAAATCAAATTCTAATCTGTTTTTGTTTTCGTTTCTTATAATGTATGTGTACGCCCTACTTTTACTGGCCTCTTTAATTTTAAACGACTTTGTTTTCTATTTTCAATTTCATGTTGGGTATCGGTAGCCGGTTTATTGGATAGCCTCACTGAAGTTAAATGACTTTGTATTTGTATTTTTTTCTTGAGTTTTTTTTTGGGTAAGTGTAACCGGTTCATTGGCTACCTTTTTTAATTTTATACGACTTTGTTTTCGATTTTTGATTTGGTGTTAGATACCCGTAGCCGGTTTATTAGATGGCATCTTTAATTTAAAACGATCTCATTTTTTTCTCGATTTCTCAATCACAAATGATGAGAGTATAAAAAAATTTCAGAACCAACTAAATTTTTTTTCATTCATTAAAATAAAAAATAGAACGAGGGAGATTAGTAAATATCTTTCGCGATCTATTTCATTGTGTATACAGATTTAGAATTTTATTTTATTACCAGTTTTCAAAATTACGTTACGGACCAGTATGTTTTACAAATCATTCACGGTGCGCTAATTGCAACAAACTTACAATGATAATTTTTTATAGTGAGCAATTAAAATTTGTATAGGGTGTATAAATTAATTTTGTTTTTACTTACGTTGTTTTGGACGTTACGGCAGTAGACGAAGTAGACTTTGGTGGTACCGATGTTCCCCATTTAATCAATTCCGGAACGTGACCGTCGTCAGGATTTTTCATGAGCAGGCCATAAAATAGATAATTTAAAGCGATCATTCGTTGCAGTAATTTTCCTTTGGAGGTATGTAGTTTTATTGTGCAATAATGTTTCAAAGAAAGATTAAAGCTTTTCAATAACGCCGGGATAGATTAAGAAATACTTTTAACTTCGTATAGTTTTCTTGTATACGGCATTTTACTGAAAAAAAGAAATTTGAAAAATGATCAATCTTGTGACTACGGTAGAGATTTTGAATTTTTTAAACGTCTCAAATTTTAGGTTAGTTTGACGCGGCCATAATCGTACACGGTCGACTGCGAATGCGCATGCGCGCAGTACAATTATGAGCACATAATACTCCTAGGAGTATTATTGATGCATTATTGTACTGCGCGCATGCGCATTCACTCCTATTGTGTAAACGGCTACTTTGAAAACTAAAAAGGCGCTGATAAAACGCGTAAATCATGCCTGCGTTACATGAAAATACTTTTTGTTTCGCATTCATTTTTAAAAGTGTTATGTGTAGTTTTATGGTGCTCTAAATTTTATAGAAAAAAATAAATAAATTTCTTGAATTATAAATCTCAAGGATACTGTAGAGATTGGGAATTTTTGAAAAACAAGTTCGAACAATGTTGTTTTTAAAACCTCGTACATATTTGGAATAACCTAAACATAATAAAAAGATTGTTGAGACATTTCGATAAGGCCGAAGGAGATTAGGAAGCACCTTCCGCTTCATTTTTTAAAAATTAATTCTTCATCGTCCCAAATTCAAATGTGACTGCGAAATTCTTTTTTGGTTGGTAAAACTCCTTAAATGTTTTTTGATTGTGATTTAATAATAATAAAAAAGACGAGAGAGAAAAATGAAGGAAGAATAGAGGTTTTCTTCTTTTTCTTTCCTTCTTTTTAATTTTTCAATGTGAGTAGAGATGCTTCAGAGTACTTTTTGTTCAAATTTGATCGTCAGATTCTTACAATAAAACTATACATTCGACAAGATTTTTGAAGATTTCGGATATGTCAAAAAGAATCCCGAAAACTTTTAAGAAATTTTTTCATTTTACAGGATTTTACCAAATATGTTCAATTTTTAAAATATTTGTAACCTCTTCTCTTTTGACTTCTTAAGTCGTGACTTATTTCAAATGACCTTTCAATGTTTATGTTTAAAAATAAAGGAATCGTGTTAAATTTTCCCAGAAATCATACGAAAATTTTGTTGTTCTCTTGGAATCTTTCCAAATTCTTAAACAGCTACCAAATTTATTTTCGAAATCGCCAGAAATGTATATATAGTTTGAAATTTGCTGAAATCATATAAAAATTTTAGATCATTTTTCAATCTTATTACAAATTCTAAGTATCTTAAAATTATTTGAATTTTTCATAAAAGTTTTTAAACAATTCTGCAATATAAAAAAATTGCCTTAAAATCTTCCAGATTATTTTATGACAACTTTGGAAATCTTTTGAAAATTCACTCAAAATATGTACTACAAAATAAAAAATCATTGTTCATTCTCCTAGAAATCATCAGAACATTTTTTCGTTTTCTTGGAATCTACACTATCTTACTATATACTCTCTTTATGGATCATGATTCAATTAGGATAGAGAGTGAGATTCAGAGAAACCTGAGAGAGGTAGAGAGGAAAGAAAGGCATGAAGGGAAGGAGGTAAAGGTGGGGTATAAGAAGATTAGAATGAGGGAAGTGGTTAGTTTGGGATGACTGGAAAGAAGGTTTAGTATAGGAAGAGAGTTTTCGGAGAAGAGAGGAAAGATCCTAGGCTCAGAGAAGAGCACAATAGAGAGGACACTTCGCGAGTTTTGTTTTAGAACGTGGGTAGAAGAAAAAGAGTGGAAAAAAATCGAACGAAAACTCCCGAGTAACTTCCGATTGAAACTACAAAAGGCAAAAAGAGATAGCAACAAAGGGAGTGCGAAGGGGGGGATAATTACTGGGTGAGGAACATAATTGAGGAAGAGAGGCCACAGGAGGGGGGAAGGGGAGGATATACAGGATAGGAGAATTGTAATAGGAAAAGAAAGGTACAGAAATAGAATAATCACAGTATACAATAAGAAAGGTTTATGGGAAATCATAAAAGGTGTAGCAGTCAGTGTTTAGTGCAAAAGAAGGAAATCCTGGTATTAGGGGGTGACTGGAAAGCTAGGGCAAGTACAAAAGGGGACGTGTATGAAGGAGAGGATTATCAGAAACATGAAAGATGCGGTATTAAACAAAGAAGGGGAGGATCTAATAGGATAGATAGGTGAAAAAAGTGGGATTTATTAAATGAAAATACAACAGCGGATAAAATAGGAGAATATATGTTTGTGAGAGGGAAAGCGGGTTCGGTAATAGATTTCATAATTACAAATAATTAAGGGTGGGAAAAAGTAGAGAAGATGAAAGTAGGGGAGCGGGTGGAATTAGACCACCAACCCATTTATGTTGACCTGGAAGGACAGATACGGAGATGCATGGTGGAGATGGAAGAAAGGAGATTTAAAAAGATGATATGGACAAAAAAGTTAAAAGAGGAATTAAAAGAAAATATGAAAAGAGTTGAATTTAATGAAAGATTGGATGGTATCATGGTGGAGATAGAGAATGTAAAAAAGGGAAGAGGGAGATTCAGAGATTACGTAAATGGGAAAGAAACAAAGAGAGTTTGAGAACGAAATAAGGGGCATACAATCAGAGGGAGATGTATGAAAATTTATAAATAAGTTCAGGAAGAGGAGAGAAGGAATAAGCACTAAAATAGGGGGGGAAATTTGGAACAACTATTTTAGAAAGGTAGACTACAGGTCGAATGAGAGGAAGGTGTCAGGGAGTGTACGGAAGAAAGAGGAGGGAGGGGCGAGGAGTTGAGTGATGAAGAAATCTAGTTGCAAATTTAAAAGTTAAAGAAAGGGAAAGCGGCAGGGAAAGATAGAATATTGAATGAAGCTTGGATATTTGGAGTGGAGCGGTAAAGGAAAGGTTGAAAAGAATTATCAGGAAGGTTTGGAAACGGAAGGGCTTCCCGGAGGAGAGGAAGGAAGGTTTGATTGCGCCATTATACAACCAAGGATATAAGTCTAAGTTACGAAACTACAGGGGGATTACGCTCCTAAATACTGCATATAAGCTTCACGCGATGGTGTTGGCAGAGAGGTTAAACAAAGAAGTGTAGAGTGAAGAAATTCTTCCGGACATGCAGGCATGTTTTCGTGTAGGTAGGAGCAGAACAAATTACATTTATGTATTGCAACATGTAGTGGATGAAGAGTTCACAAAAGGGAAAGGAAAAATATGCGCCTTTTTTATAGATCTGAAGAAAGATTTTCCGTCAGTAGACAGAGAAACGCTGTGGAATGTTTTAGAAAAAAGGGTGGTAGATGAAGGTCTGGTGGACAGAATGAGATAGAGTTATGCGGAAACAAAAGACCGGATAAGAGTGAGTATGAGGGAGACGGAGCCATTCTGGACACACTAAGCCAGATGCAATTCGCAGTGTTAATTTCAGATATAGAGGAATTGCAAAAGGGAATGGAAGGGGGAGCGGTAGTAGGAGGAAAGAGATTCAGAACGCTAGCATATGCTGACGATATTCTGCTATCAGCGAAAAAGGAAGAAGAGCTGAAGGGAATGATGAGAAGGCTAGAAAGGTACTTGGCGGGCAAGAAACTATATCTAAATGTGTCAAAGTCCAAGATTATAGGATTCAGAAAAGGAGGCGGGAAGGATAAAGAATGTACATAAAAATGGAAGAGTAAAAAAGTAGAGAAAGTGAAGGAATTTGTATACCTGGGTTTTCTTTTTAAGAAAAATAGAAGTAAGGGTGCGCATGTAAGGAAGAGAGTTAAAAAAGCGTTCGCGGTTATGAAGCAAGGTTAGGGTATTTGTGAAAAAGTTTTGAAGGATTATTTTAGAAGAAGATCGATGATGTTTGAAGCACTGGAGGCAAGCTTAATGTTGCATGGTGTGGAGATCTGGGCTGGAGAATATATGAAGGGGTGGAGAGAGTGCACGAGAAATATCTGAGGTGGACCTTGGGGTTGGGAAAATGCACGCTAGGAAACTAAGTCAAGGAAGAAGTAGGTAGATTTAAAATGAGGGTGTGCGCAGGAAAAAGAGCATGTAAGTTTGAAGAGAAAGCGAGGGAAAGTGAGAATCGAGTGTTGTTGAAAGAATGTGTGATACAGAAGAAAAATGACAAGGCAGAAGGGCAGGGGGGGGGTAGAAAGGGAGAGATACTTTAGAAGGAATGGGCTGTAAGTGGATGAGACGCGACGGGAGGGCAAAATATATAAGAGAAAGAGGTGAAAAAGGCAGCCGGAAGGTAATAGCGTGAGCTAGATGTGGGAATATGGAGAAATGGAATAGATACTGGTTAGATGAGGGGAAGAGATCCTGTAAGCTGTGCAACAGAGGAGAAGCTGAACTGGAATTGGATGGGAGGATGTGTGGAAGTAGAGGAGAAGGCAATGACAATCGGAAGACTGATATATGAGAATGGGCGAAAAGAGGTGGTGGGATGGTGGAGGTATCTGGAGAAAGAGAAGGAGAAGAAACGGAGGAGAAATGGCAATAGGGAGAGTACTGTACATAACAATCGTTAGGCAAGAAGAGTTGTAAGAGGAGGAGCACGGATCCAGCAGATGGGTTCTCTTTCTCAAGAAGGTTGAGTAGCGTGAGTGGCATGAGAGAGAGGTGTAAGCGAGACGAAAAGTATGTAAAAAACTTAGGTAAATTGCGAGCAGAAAATATAGAACAGAGAGGTGCGCAGTACCCTTTCTCGGAAATGGATAAAGGACCATAGAATATTGAAAGCGGAACCTTAAAATTTAGGTTCAGAGGATGTTCATTTGTCTGAAAAAAAACCAGCAAATCGAGTCTGGGAAGTGTGCACATTGAATTTTGAGTTTGTGAAGAGAATAAAATCTTGATCATTATCAACGCCTATTTCAGATTGATAGATGCTCATGTACAAGACGCATACCAATGCGGCGTTGAAATAGGGAGGATTGCCATTATATTATGTGACGCTGAGGAATGCTTACACTTCGTTTTGGAAATTTTGAAAACCAACTTTCTTCTAAAACTTCGACTTTATGAGCTAGGATACGATATGAGTATGTTCCTGTTAACAATAAATTATTGGCGTATGAACCCTGTGACGCATACACTCGGTGCACTGTTTTTAAGTCATTTATCCAAAAATATTAATGTATCATTATTTTCGATACAAGCCATTTCTTGCAGACTAGTAGTCTTGCGCGCGCCTATTATTTTTTAATTTAAAAAAAGAATGAACCAACAACTTATTTTTTCTATGTTATTTATATTTAATTAATGTCACGAAATATTTGTATAAAATAATTAGAAGGCACCACAGTATGATGTCTGTAGCTTCCAATAAGGAGCACCTTTTTATTTTTTTCTCTGTTAACCCTTTGCGGCGCAGTGGTAACCCAGATTACCACCTTTTTTATTCACAACTTTTTTCTCTAGATTCAATGTTTTTGAAGTAATAACAAAAATTTCTTATTGGTATCGTATTTGAAGCATTGAGGAATGTGAAAAAACATGTTGACGAACGTATTGTTTAAAATTATAAATAGTTATAAATAAAAAATTTTGAAAATCGCTCTTTTTTACGAAAGAATTCAATTTTGAACGACGTATTGGATAAATTGAAATGAAACTTGGTACTCTAGGGTTTTTGGGGTCGCTGATTACGAATCCGGAGCCAGATTTGCGAAATTCAAAATGGCAGGTCCAATATGGCGGTCGAGTTTTCAAAAATTCGAAGGATTTTCATGAAACTTGGCATCTGGGGGTTTTGGGGGTCGGTAATCACGAATCTGAAGCCAGATTTGCAAAATTCAAAATGGCCGACAAGTATGTCTGCCATATTGGATCCGCCATTTTGAATTTCTCAAATCGGGATCCAGGTTCGTAATCAGCGACCTCGAAAACCTCCGAGTAAAAAGTTTTATGAATATCTAACAACTTTTTAAAAAACTCGTCCGCCATATTGGATCCGCCATTTTGAATTTTGGAAATCTGACTTTAGATTCGTGATCAGCGACGCCGAAAACCCCCTAAGATGCATATAACAGTAAAATTTGTTTGATAAGAAAATGTGCGCCGCGAAGAGTTAAAGGAGTAATAAATTGATTTCTCATAATTTATTTGTAGGTAAATTCTGCCATCGTTATCATCTCGAAAGGATCGTGAATATAATTATAATTCAATTTGTTATAAATTACTCTTAAATTTCTTTACTACTGAACTTTTTTGTAAATTATATTGCCGTAATGAAATTTTTCATTTCATAAATTAAAAGAAATATTATTTCTAAAATAAATTGTGAATTGTTCGTTATAATATGTATATGAGTATATGAATTTCAATTTGATAAATGCTACGAATAATATTAATTTTTATTATTATATAAGTTGTACAAAATTTAAGAAAATGAATGATACATAGAATAATGGTAGTAATTGCCAATCTTTCACTTTTTAAGAAATATGATAACAAATTTTTAAGTTGTCTATTTGCTCGGCAATTATTGCCTTTGCTCAATAGTAATCCATTTGCCACTAATATTTTATTATGCATTGAGAGATGTAGTGAAGTTTTTTCATCAAAAATAAATTTTCTAATTTTTATCATAAATGATGCAAGTTGTTACGAAAAAATAAAATGTATTTTAGTATAACTTTTTTATACGTGAACAGTTTTATCGAATCTGTTGTTTACGTAAATATAAGTAAATTCTTTTATTATAAGAAGAAAATTATCCTGTCTATAGAAATTTCCAGGCCTTTATAAAAGTCAGAGTCTCTTTCTTATTAAAAGCTAAAGTAAACAAAGAAATTTCAAAAAAATGTAATTTTTTACCTTCTGCGGAAATCTGTTTTGAACTTTTTTTTAATAATTTATTTTTACGTATCGCATAATTTAACCAAGAAAAATATTTTCTACCTGATATATTCTGCGACTGCACTTGTAGAACATGTCTAATTTTACATGGATTCTTTCTATAGACAAAAATTGTATGTAAAATATTTTTCATAAAATGATTGAAAGTATAAAGTACAGCATTATAATTTTACAAAGTTTGATTAAAATTGAAGGACCACCTGCAGGTCCTGATATTTCTGACGTGTACTGGCCCAACTTATAAATTTTATTTTTTAAATCCACATATATGTTATATAAGTAATAATACAAAAACGTTGCACAAAGTATTTGGTTTACATCGTCGGACTTACGTCCCTTTTTATATACTATTTTTATGAAGCATTGTTTTCATCTGATAGTTTAATTTTTTTAGTAGGTTTTTCCTGGATATCATTGTTTAATTATCGTTTCAAAATGTAGATAATATCTTCCATTAGTAAAAATATTAAAGTTTGAAATTTATCTGCTCCATTTGTGGTTAAAAATTGATCTTTTTGGTTTTAAATTCAACCATTTATGTAAAAAAATTCGAAGCGAAAAAATATAAACTGAAAATTAATCAAATCTAATTTGAACTAACATCACATCCATTGCTCAAAGTACTCAGGTGGAGATTTATGTCATTTGTTAAAAATTCGTCTTTTTTGGTAGAAAATTAATCTTTTTAGTTGAAAATTCAAATATTTGGTTAAAAATGTATGTACATATTTCATTCAAAATTCTTCTTCTCTGATAGAAAATTAATCTTCTTGTTTAAAAATTCATCTTTTTGATTGAAAATTTAAATATTCAGTTAAATATTCAACAGTTTTGTTGAAATCCCATGTTCTTGGCTTGAAAAATTAACATTTTTTATGACATTTTTTTTATTGTTTGAAAAATCTTTCTTGGTTGATAAATTCGTGTTTTTGATTTGAAAGCAGTGTCTTCAGTGTATTTTCTTCGAAATGTCACAGCTGTCGCAGCTTCAATTTATTTTGAAAAAGTGACCCATTTAAACCGAAAAAAGCAGAAAAAAGTACCCTACAAAAAACGTCGGATTAACAAGTATTTGAAGGTGTACTGTATTTTGAATGCGATGTTGGCGGAAAGCAGATTTCCAGAGAATATGTCGTGAGTGTGAAGCAATAATTTTTAATTTGACGTTTTTTGCAGCAAGACTAATTTCTAATCCAAAAAGTACCTGAAAGTCAATATGTGTATCAACACGAATTAAACAAAAACTGAAAATTAAAAAAAAAATTGATTGAACTGAACAGAATTGATTTAATTTAAAAGAAATCAGTTAAATTAGAAAAATTGGAAAGAGATAATAAAATAATTCTGAATGAATTAGTAATGATTCAGGGTGAATTTCAAATTAATTCAAATTAATTGCAAAACATATTTTAAAATCTCTTCAAATATGTGAAAACCTACAAAATCCCTCACTTCTTGTGAATGAATTCTATATACAGAATATATATATATAGAAAATTTATTGAAATACCTTGAGAGCTTTTAAAACCCATTAAAATCATTGAAATCTTCGGAGATGTCATGAAATTCATTTAAACATTTTGAAATATATTGAAACCTTGCAGGTCCTATGAAATAGTTTCATATATTCCGAAGTTCTACAAAATTCTTGAAAACTCCAGGAAAAATTGTTTATTTCTCTTAAAGATATTAAAAGCCTTTAAAATTCCTTTGAAAATTAATAATATCTTGAAAGTGCATTAAAATCTTCAAAAAACACTTTAAGATATTTTAAATCCTTTCAAATCTTTCAAAATTTCTCGAAACTTTCTAAGGCTCTTGAAAATTCCTTGGAATTAAAAAAAATAAAATCTTAAATCTTTAAAATCCTTTCAAATTATTGAAATCTATTAAAAAAATTTCTTGTAATCTTTTGAAATATTCTAAATGATTTCAATAAAATTCTGAAAGTGACTGTTTGCCAGCCCTAATTACTTTTGACAGAGACTTGAAGTTCTTCCTACAGAAATCCCTTGACTTCTGCCTCGTTCATTAATCACCCTGGGTTCATTAAGATATATATTATCAGGGTTTTCGCAAAACTTCATTTTCAAAATTCCCTGGCCATTAATAAGACCAAAATTCTGAACTTGTAACTTTATTAACATATAGAATCTTTTATAATAGGATCAAAACAAATTTGAATTTATGCATTTTCAATTTATACGTAGGCTGCCACAGCCTAATTTGCTTGAAAAAATTGAAAGAGTGAAATATTTAAACAAAAGGATTGACCAAAAGCGATTAATTCCCAACCAGAAAAGTGACTAACAGTGACTAATGAGGATTAATAATGTAACTAATGTCCTTTTGAATTTAAAAGAATTTCAAAGAAATCGATGAAATTTTAAAAATTCCAGGTAAATTGTAACGAATTCAGGATAATTTCATAAGACTTCAAAACAATTCAACTTAAATTCAGAAAGATTGAAAAAATGCCCAAAATTTCATTGATTTCAGTTAAATTGGATTGAATTTAGTGAAATTTAAGAAAAATGAAAAATATGAAAAATCCCTTAGAATCTTTTAAAATAGCATGAAATAATAAATTAATAGAAAAATTTTAATATCAATTAAAAAATTTAATTATAAATTACCTTTCAATATTTTACAATTCCCTAAAATATTTCAAATTCTTTGGAAGCTCTTTAAATCACTTAAAACTTTGTAAAGTTCTTAAAAATCCCTTGAAGTTGTTATAAATACCCTTAAATATTCCAAATCCTTTAAAATCTGTTGAAATGCCTTGAAACATACTGAAGTACTTAGAAATTCCATTGGTTTTTAAAAATACCTTGAATATTTAAAATTTTTTGAATGAATAGAGAATTCCTTGGAATCTTTTAAGATATCCTAAAATCTTTCATATTCTTTGAAATCTTTGATAATACCTTGAAATATTCGAAAATCTTGTTCAAGATAAACGTTTATTTTTTAGCCTACTGGCCATAAAAAATTGACTTGCTTACACTTCCATTTTTTACAGAATTTTCTTACAACTAACCCTTAAAACTAACATCCTTCCACACCTTATATCTAACGCCGCTCGCTCTTATCGCATTGCCTTCCTCGCTTCGCCTCGCCTCGCTCGCATTCCCTACTTTCTTGCTTGCCTCGCATTACCAAACTCTGCCTCCGCGACTAATGCCTAATACTTATCTACTATTTACAATATTTACAATTACTTATATTTACTTCCTCCTCTATTTACAATCTTTCCTTCTCCATTCCTCTTCCTCCTTCCTTCTCTTCTTCTCCATCTTACCCAATACTCCCTTCACCCATGCTACTGCCCTTTTGTCCCCCCTTTCGTGCATCAATACCTCCATGCTTATCCCACTCCTTTCCACCTCCACGCACTCCTCCAACCAGTGCTCCACTCTTGCCTCCCCCTTCCCACATAGTTCACACATCCTCTTTTCCCTATCGAGCCAGAACCTATTGAAACCCTCCATGCACCCACATCTCATCCTCGCTATAAGCTCCTGACTTCCTTTCTCTCCTTTCTCACACAAATATTGCGCTCTCGCCCTTGGCATAATCCACACGTAGTTCCCATTAAACCTTGTCTCTCTTATTCTCTCTTCCCCTGCTGTCTTCTCTCTCTCCATGCTGTTTTTCTTAACCAACTCATATACCTTCCTTCCTTCCTCATGCATCCTTCTCAATTCATCAATATGCAGTCCATTCGTTCTAAAATACCTTTCTCTTTCAACCTCCATCTTCCCACCCCCTCTCCTGTTCTCCTTCTCCCACCAACACTCCCTAACCAGCTTACTTCCCCCCTCTTCCAAAAATTTCTCCTCATATTTACACGCTCGACTCCCCACTAGAATCCCTACACTCGTTCTCCCCGTCTCCCTCCTGACAATATAATTAGGCGTGTTCCTTGCCAACCCCAGTGTCCACTTTACATACCTCTCCTGTATCCTATTTACCTCTTCGCTTTCCTTCCACCCCCACACCTCTACTCCATACAATAGCACACTCATCACTAGTGAGTCAAACAATTTCATTCTCCTCCCAAAATCATCTGCGAATAACTTCTTTCCCAACCCCCACACCTGCCTCATCACCACATTTGCCCTCCTCACTCTCTCTTTTATGTGACCATCCACTCCGCCATTCCTCCGAAACAAGAAGCCCAGGTACACAAACTCTTTCACCGCCTGCACCGCCTTTCCCTTCCACTTCCACTCCCCTTCCTTATCCCTTCCACCTCCTTTTCTGAAAACCATAACCTTGGACTTTTCGGCATTCAGTTCTAACCTGTTCTTATCCAGGTATCTTCTCAACCTCTTCATCATTTCCTTTAAGGCCTCCTCGCTTTTTGCCAACAACACTATGTCATCTGCATACGCTAGCGACCAAATTCTAACCCCTCCTATCCTGACTCCTCCTACCACTCCGGCCTCCAGCTTACTTTCCATATCCGCAATTAAAATCGCAAAAAGCGTCGGGCTAAGCGGACACCCTTGTCTTAACCCCCTATCCATCCAGAATCCCTCCGAAATCCCCTGTCCTCTTACCTTATCTTTGGTTTCTTCATATATCTCCCTTACCCTCTCGATCAGGCCTCTCTCCACTCCCCTCTCCTGCATCGCCTCCCACAACCTCCCCTATCCACCGACGGAAACGCGCCTTTTAGATCCACAAAAAACGCGTACACTCTCGATCCCTTCTTCGCTAATTCTCTATCCACCACGTGCTGCAGAACGTAGATATTGTCGATAGTACTCCTACCTGCCCTAAAGCCCGCCTGCGTCTCTGGCAATATTCCTTTCCCCTCGACATCCTTCCGCAGCCTCTCCGCTACTACCATCGCGTATACTTTATACGCCGTATTCATTAGCGTAATCCCCCTATAATTTTCCTGCCTATCCCTCTCTCCTTTCTTATACAGAGGCACTATTAATCCTTCTCTCCACCCTCGTGGGAATCCCTCCCCCCTCCATACTTTCTTCACTACCTCCTTCAGCCTCTCCCTAACCTCCTGTGTACTAAACAGCCATGCTTCGTTCTCTAGCCCATCCAGCCCTGCTGATTTTGACCTTTTTAACTTCCTTATCTGTTTCTCTATCTCCTCGTCATTCAACTCCTCCATCTCTGCCTCCCCCGTTCTTCTACTACCATCATCTCTCTTCCTTGAATCTGAGCCCTGAAATGATTCTTTAAAAAACTCCCTCCACTCCTCACTCCCTATCTTGTCGCTTATCCCTACTCTACGCTTCCTAAACCTATTTATTATCTTCCAGACGTCCCCTTCTGTCTTAACATTTCCTAACTCCTCCTCCATCTCTTTCTCCTTTTCCTGTTCTTTCTTCTTACACATCAATCTAAACCCCTTCCTAATTTCTACGTACTCCTCCCTTTTCGCTCTTTCCACTTCTTATACTTCCTCTTCACCTTTCTTTTCATCTTTTTACATTCCCTATCCCACCACGGCTTCACCATTCCTTTCTTCTTCTTTTTGAATACCTTCTTTTGCACGCACCCTTTCACTTTCTCTTTTAAATCCTCCCATATCTCTTCCACCGTCTCCCCTTCGAAGCGTACCTTCCCTAACTGCTCCTTATATTTCTCTATCGCCTCCCTCGTCCAGCTAACCCTCTCCCCCGTCGACACTTCTTCCCCACCTTGCCTTCCGCCGTTCTCACCCCTTATCCACAACCCTAATGGCTGATGGTCTGATTCTACCCTCCCTTCTACTGCGAATCTCTCCATCTCCTCCCACCCTTGCATATTCATAACTACATAATCTATTACCGATACCCCCACCTTACCTACGTATGTGTACTCTCACTCTTCGTCCCCAGTTGCCATACCATTTGCCACCGCCCAGCCTCTATCCTCCATCCAGTCCCTTAGAATCTCCCCCTCCTTATTTATTAACCTATCCTTTGAGTTCCTTTCGAAGCTCTCCCCTTCCCTGTAAAGGCCCCCTTCCCTCCCCATCCTCGCGTTAAAGTCCCCACCCAGTACCACCATACCCTCTTCTCTTTCACCTAACAGGTCTTCCACCCTTTCTTTAATTCTTTCCATCCCATCCTTATTGTACACTGTCACAAACTTACACATTACCCCTCCTATCTTTACTTTCCTCATTTGCACTCCCTCCCCCTCTACCTCTCCGTGAGCTTCTTCCTCTAATCCATCTCTAATCCCCGTTATAATTCCCCCACTAGCCCTTCCTTTCTTCTTCACTCTGACCGCCTCCTGGAGTCTCCACCTATACCCCCTTGGCAGCTTTGGCTCTATTCTATCCCATTCCTTTCTTTCCACCCACGTCTCTACCAGTCCTACCACATCAAATTCCTGGATATACCTCCAGAACTCCTCATCCTTCTTCTTTACCCCTGCTACGTTCCAGTAAAGCACCTTCACAACTCCTCTACCCTGCATTACCCCCGCCCCCCTACTTCCTACGAAACAAATTCCCCTGCACTTCCTTCAACACCTCTTTCTCCTCGTCCCACACCCACATTTTCTCGTCTATTTTTATTTTCCAATATCCTACCTTCGCCGATCTCCCTTCACTCCTCTCCCTCCTAGCCCTGTCGTACAGCATTCTCTGTACATCCCTTTCCTTTCTCGTCAAATCGTGATCGATGAAAACTTCCTTATCCTTTATCCTATTTTTATTTCTCATTACCCCCAATTTTTCTTCCCAGCTCTCCAACTCCACAACCGCCACTTCTTTCTCCTTTCTCCCCTCCAACTTAACTTTCCCTACCCTGCCTTTATTCCACCCTATGCTCTGTAGCAGCGCTTCCACGCCCTCCCTTTCTTCCCCGCTCTTCATCTTCAACCCTCTTATCACAATATTATTTCTCCTGTCTGCCTTCTCCTTTCTCTCCATTCTCAACTCCATTGCCCTTATCCTTTCCCTATCCGCCCTCTCCTCCTTTTCATTCCTACGCTCTCCCACTTTCTCTTCTATCATATTCCCTACCCTCTCCCAAATACCTTTAATCTCGCCCCCGCTACCCCCGACTATTATTTCCATTTCCGTCCTGCACTCCACCTTCTCAAGCCTTTTTTCCGTCCTTTCTTTCCACGCCCTAATCTCCTCTTCCATCTGTTTTATTTTAACTTCTTTTTCTTTTCATTCCCTCTCTAACCCATCTACTCTCTCTCTCAGCTCTTTCACCTCCTTTTCCCATTTCTCATCTCTGATTCGCAGGTCTTCCCTCATACCTTCCATCTGCTCCTTGGTCCCCCTTACATCCTCCCTCAGCCCCCTGATCTCGCCTAACAACATCCCGAGAGCCTCCTTTTCCAACATCCCCTCCATTTTTTTGGGGGGTGACCTCGGTTTTATCCCGCTTTTTTTAAACGGGCTCTCGACCTCGCTTTTCTCCAGACTCTCTTGGCTGTCTCTCTTCCTTTTCAAGAGGTCCTCCCCGTCACTTGCGCTTGACGCTCTCTCCCTTACCTTCTCGCTTCCTTCGTTGCCACCGTCCCGGTTTCTCCCTCTCCCCGACGCACCGCTCGACACCGGGCGACGCGTTGTTGGCCGTCGTGGCTTGTGGAAAATTCCCTCCCCGTCGGTTTCACTACCAGCACTGCCAGTACTCTCGCTGCCCACCTCCCGCTCTACCGCCGGTAAATGGGATCTATCCATGCAGTACCTGCCGCAACCGACAGATGTCTCTGCAAAATGTTGGCGTGTTTCGCCGCCAAATTTTCCTTTTTTTTCCCCCTTTTTTTCAATTCCTCAGTCCCTGCATACACCCCTTTCTCTCCCTTAGCATCCCCTAACTTTTCGAGAACCACCCTTGAACCCTCGAAAGCCCAGGACTCCTGACCACGAACTCCCCCGATTACTTGCCAACCTAACCTCACTTTCCCTATCCAGCTAGATACCACCTCCCACCCACGCTGAAACTCACTTTTTATCTCCCCAATTCACCCCACACAACCCTACTCACCTCCTCGGCTTCCATCCTCACACTCCACTCACACCTTCCACAAAAATTCCGTAAAATTCTCTCTCCACCTGTCACTAAACACGTTCTCACTTCCGCCACCAACATGCAAGTCGAAAATCTTGTTCAATAATCATACGAAATCCATGAATTCTTGTGAATAAATTCTTAGAAATCTATTGAAATATTATAATATCCCTTGAAATTACATGAAATCTGATGATATAACCTGAAATCCTGGAAAATTTATCAAAATATCTTGTGAGCTTTCAAAATCCCTTAAAGTCATTGAAATCCTCGAAATCTTACAAAATCACTTAAGATTTTTCGAGATATCATAATAGGCCCTACGAAAGCGTTCCATATTTTCCAAAATTCCGGGAAACTTTTTAATACACTATGCAAATTTTTCAAATACCTTAAAATCAGTTAAATCCTTGGAAATCCCTAGAAATTTTTCTAATCTTCTGAAAGTGCCCTTTTCAAAAACCCTCAAATAGTGAGAATTGTTTTTTAAAAATTTGAAATCGAAATGAAATCTACTTTCTTATGAATAATTTTGTGCAAAAAGAGCATGAAATGCATTCACAAACCAAAATTAGGTTTCCAAACTACCTCCTTTTCGGCTCATTAGAGACAAATAAATAACGGAGGAAAAAAGAGAAAGAATTGAATCACTTCAAAGTACTGAAATATTTTTAAAATACCCTAAGATATTTCAAAAACTTTAAAATCTTTTAGAATGCCTTAAAATTTGTAAATCTTTTGAAACTGCTTCGGAATCTTTGAAGCACCCTGAAATATTTTTGATTATTTTAAATCCTATCAGGTTACCGAAATTAATTGAAAATTCCCTGGAATCTTTTAATATACCCTAAAACCTGGCATAGGTCCTATCTATATTTTCGAAATTTTAGGAAACTCTTTGATACAATACCCATGAACATTTTTTCAAATCTCTTGAAAATGCTCTAGAATCTTTTTAAATACTTTAAAATATTTCAAATCCTCTGAAATCAATTAAATATTCATTATAATCTTTTGAAATACTCTTAAAGTTTTCAAATACTTTGAAATCAGTTGAAACATTTTGAAGCTCTTGAAAATGCCTTAGAATCTTTTAAAATACCATAAAGTAATTCAAATCCTGTGAGTGACATTAAATTACTGAAATAAATTTAAAAATTCTTAGGATCTTTCAAAATACCCTAAGCTATTTGAAATTCTTCAAAATATTTTGGAATTCCTTGAATTTTTTGAAGCCCTTCAAAATCCCTGGCAATTTTTAAAAACACCCTAAAATATTTCAAATCCTTTGAAATTCCTTCAAATTATTCAAATAAAAAAAATTCATTGGATTCATTAGAAATTCCCTAAAATATTTCAAGTCCTTTAAAACTTTAAAAATCACTGAAAACATTTCAAAGCTTCCGAAAATGCCTTCGAATCTTTTAAATTACTCTAGAATATTTCAAATCCTCTGAAATCAATTAAATTACTGAAGTCAAATGAAAAATCCTTGGAATGTTAAAGAAAACTCTAAGAGTTTTCAAATCCTCTGATTTTGTCGAAATTCCTTCAAATTGTTGAAATCTCTTGAAAATACCTTGGATTCTTTTAAAATACCCTAAAATATTTCTAATCTTTAAAAATTCCTTCAAATTATTGAAATAAATACAACATTCTTTGAAATCCTTCAAAATTCCCTTAAATATTTTAAGCTCTTTAAAATCTTTTAAAATTCCTTGAAATTAGTGACATCTCTTTAAAATGCCTTGGATTCTTTTAAAATACACTACAATATGCCCAATCCTTTAAAATTCTCCAAATTATTGCAATAAAAAAAAAATTCCTTGGAATCTTCTGAAATTATCTGAAATATTTTCCTAAAATATGTATTCAGTTGAAATCTTTTAAAATCACTTGATATTCTTTAAATCCTCTGAAATCCAATTAAATTACTGAAATCAATTTAAAATTCCTTAGAATCTGGTAAGATACCCTAAAACATTTCAAATCCTTCAAAACCTTTCAAAATCCATTAAAATTATTTAAATCTCTTGAAAATGCCTTAGGTTCTTCCAAAGCACCCTATAATATTTCCAATCCTTTGAAATTTCGTCAAATTATTGAAATAAATACAAAATTTCTTCAAATCTTCAAACATTTCCTAAAATCTTTCAAGTTCTTCGAAATCTTTAAAATCACTTGAAACTTTTTAAAGCTTTCGAAAATGACTCAGAATCTTTTAAAATCATATGATATCAGTTAAATTACTAAAACCAACCGAAAATTCCTTAGAATCTTTTAAAATACTCTCAAAGTTTTCAAACCCTTAAAATTTGTGTTTAATTCCTTAAAATGTTGTAAAGCTTTCGAAAATGCCGTGACATTTTTTTAAATACTCTAAAATATCTCAAATTTTCTGAAATCAATTAAATTACTGAAATAAATTGAAAATTCCTTGGAATTTTTAAAATACTCCAAAAGTTTTCAAATCCTCTAAAAAAATGTTAATCACCTTTAAATTATGTAAATCTTTTGAAAATACCTTGCATTCTTTTGAAATTATCTAAAACTCTCCTAATCCGTGAAATTCCTTCGAAATTTTTAAAACAAATACCTGTAAAATTCCCTAAAATATTTCCAGTTCTTTTAAATCACTTTAAACTTTTTAGAACTTTTGAAAATTCTTGCAATCTTTCAAAATTTCCTAAAGATTTAGTTTAAATATTTTAAAATTACTCGAAACATTTTAAAGCTCCAGAAAATACTTTTCAATCTTTTAAGATACTCTAAAATACTTAAAATCCACTAAATGGCAAAAATCACTTGAAAATTCCTTGAAATCTGTTAAAATATCCTCAAATATTTCAAACTCTTTAAAATCTTTTGGCATCTCAAATGCCTTGGATTCTTTTCAAATACCCTAAAATATGCACAGCCCTTTAAGGTTCCATCAAATTATTACAATAAATAACAAATTCCTTGGAATCTTCTGAAATTCTTTCAAATATTTCCCTACAATATATATATATATATATATATAAATTTGAAATCTTTTGAAATCAATTGAAAACTCCTTAAAATCTTTCATAATATCTTAAAATATTCCAAATTATTCGAAATCTTTTGAAATTCCCTGCAATTGTTTAAAATTCTTGAAAATTCCTTGGATTATAAAAAAAATAACCTATAGCCTTCACACTTCTTTGAAATCCCTTCAGATTATCAGAAACATCTTTTTAAATTATAAAATGTTTGATCTGTAGACATACACAGATCTCTGACATTCTTCTATTCAAAACGAAAAAAATAATTATTCGAATATGTCAGTATAACGAAATAGAGATTCTATAGGCAAAGTAGAACCGAAACGTACACGAGTTTGTATACAAACAGGCGGATCACATTACTAAATGCGAAGAAACACGTCGTCGTATTATCGAACTCGAACTACGATTCGAACAGTGATCCCCAAAGACATGCGCATGCTTCGACTGAATGGCACTCATTGGCTCTAGTTTTCATACGTATTTAATATTCAAATGCAGACGCACACTGTAGCCAATGAACGTCACAATAATCCAAGCAAGCGCAGATCAAGGTGGCTCCGTTGGGATCAAATGACTTCAACTGAAGAACGAAAAATCATGACACGTTCCATCACTTTCTAACGCACTGATGCCTCGCGACACACGCATAAAGTAGGCGAAAAGTATGAATCGTGACATGTTCCATCACTTTCTAACGCACTGGTGCCTCGTGTCACACCCATTGCAGGCGAAAACGATATAATCGTGACTATCGAAATCAAGAATATCGTTTAGAGATTTTATATTAAGGATTGTAAGTATTGAATGTTTTTTTCTCTTAGATTTTGTACTTTTTTTGCAGCGAAGAGATGATTTTCAATGTCACGAACTTGGGTGGTCTGAAGGGGAGCGTTACAAAGGGCAACGATTTGGATGAAGTAATCTCTGAAGTTCGCAATCGCTTGCATATTCCATCAGACTCTTTGTGCAAGGTTACTGTTTGGTTCTTTATCACTCCTCACAAAATTTGTTTGCATTACTACGTTTTAACGTTCACTCTTTTCATTTACAGATTTGTTTTGAAGAAGATGATGCCGAAGTTGATGAATTTTCAACCTTGGAAGAACTAGATGAAGAAAATACAAGACAGCAAAAAGGGCAATTAAAGCTGATGATACTGGTAGATGATGAGGAGTGGGAAGCCGTCCCAAAACCATTTTGCTCCTTCTATTGCTCAGTCTACTTAAGCTATTAGAGGTAACTACTCCATATAAAATTTGAAAATAAACGGCAAGCAATGATAATTAAAGTTTTTTGAAATTTTAATATTTATCCGGTAAATTGTTTCCGAAAATTTTTTTACATCATGAAATCAATAGCAAATCATACTCTCTAGATTTGAATCAAGAACACAAATAAATATTACATAATTGCTAAGCAATCATGAAAAATGTCTACCAGTGGAATAGAAATTTCAGCGGAACTTCAAATAGAAGATTCGTTGCGTGCGTTAGTATCCTTCTTATTAAATGACTCTACAGGGAGAGTTTCTTACTAAAACTAACACTTTTAGCAAACTCGGGTCTTCTCAAGCTAAGCTATTAACATCTTTACCTTTTTTGAAACCATGCAGGGACAACAACATTGTCCCAAAATTTTTACGAATGAGAAAGCATTTGGGAACATCTACATCCAAATCAATTCTACATAAAACAAGTTTGCTTCTCTTGAAAGAAAGAATACACCATACTAAATTTGTCTTGCACACTACCTTCAAAAAACTATTCAAACTTCACCTTGACCTATCAAATACCCTCAGATTTGACAGTTGATCCACATTGGATCGCATATCATTCGACCAATTCCAACGGATTAAAGATCGTTCCACTCAAAAACAAATAATAAAATTTGACAAATTACTTCCAGTAAGGCACACACCACTAACTTAAAACAGTAAAAACATCTCGAACCAGCATCTCAGCAATGAAATGATTTTTGCCTTATCTAAAGAACATTATTTTGCAGTAATTCCCTCCAAAATTTCGAAAGAAGAAATCATCAATGAAAGAAAAAATAACAATTAAAGGACTCAATCGGAATAAAGACATCATAATATAACCCGCAGACAATGGCAACACAACTGCTTATCCCATCGCTGCAAAACTTGACCGACTCCCAAAAATCCACAAAAACAACATTCCACTCAGACCGATCGTCAGCGCAATAAACTCACCAATTTACAACCTAGCACGCTTCCTTACCAAAGAACTGAATCCCTTTACAGGAAACTCTATCACACACGTCCAACACTCTTTTTACTTTATCAAAAAGATACAACAGATTCACATTTAACCCCAAGACATCCTAGTGAGTTTCGTCGTAGTATGTTTCATTACGAAAGTACCAATCTCTGATACAATCGATATTATTGAATCCTTTGCAAACTTCCCCTCCGATCTCATACCTTTGATGAAACACTGTCTCAATAATACTTACATCTCTTTCAATAACCAATTCTACAAACATCCTTGAGGAGCAGCAATGGGATCTCCATTCTCACCTGTAATAGCCAACATTTTTATGAAACATCTAGGAACTGAAAACTTCAACCAATCCAAGCTTAAACCGGAATTTTGGTACCGTTACTTTGCCCATACTTTTGTCATCTGAAAACATGGACTAGATGAGCTACGCAAGTTTTCCGATTTCATCAATCGATTACACCCCCATATACAGTTCACCATGGAAATTGAACAATATGGCAAATTGCCTTTCTTGGACGTACTAGTTTACAAGAAATCTGATAACACATCAGACATGAGGTTTTCAGAAAACCCTCACATACAAGCAGTTACCTACGTGCCTCCTTCCACCACCACCAATTTCAAAAGCAATCGGTCATCAACTTCTTTGTATATGTAGATCTGTCTCCATAAGAGATGAAGATAAATTACAAAAGGAATTACAAAACTTCTAAACGACCCTCAAGAGAAAAAGGCACCTCTCAGTGATCCGGGAGTATATAAAATCCCTTGCTCTTGTGGCAAAGTCTATATTGAAGAAACTGGGAGAGCGATGAGCCAACGTGTACAGAAACATGAGAGTAAAGTCAGGATAAAACATTTCACGCAGTTAGCACTAGCTGAGCATCACATCGAAACAGGACATAGCATTTTATTTGACAAAACGACCGACATCGTAAAAACATACAATATTTTTCCAAGAAAACATAGAGAAGCAATCGAAATCTTAAAACAACCTAATAGCATCAAGAGGGACAATGGATATAATACCAACCCGATTTGGCTTTCCGTCCTCCCGGGTTTTTTAAAAGACTGGATTGGCCAATCAAGTTCGACCAGTCCCCCCGGTGGGGTTTTTGATCAATCACGAAACGAAACGTTGACGAAATGTCGGCAAGATTCGTAGTTTTGCAAACGATTGAAATCCGAAACACATAATTTTATTATGAAGAATCATCGTGAAAGCATTAAATCTTAAAAATATTGTAGCTATCTGCACTCAGAGAAAAAGTTGTCTTGAAACAAAAGCATTGTCCTCGTAGTTGTTTTGTTTTGAACCACGTGAATATATGTCTTACACAAATAGAATTACTTGTCTGCAAGATTAGATGAAGTTAGTCGCATAAGGATAATTTTTCCTGCAAAAGGATTCCTGTTGAGACAAATGAAAATCCTCTCAACCTCAAATTTAAAAGGAAATTCCAATTAGGTCAAGCAACATCCTTTTGTCACAAAAGGACATTTCTCTGAGTGTACTCACGTCTCCCCAAAATCCTAATAACGTTTTTTTTTATTCCTTAGAAATCATTAGTTTTTGGCGCTCTGAAGGATGCTTTCCGTGCCGCGTCGTGGCGGCGCAGATGTAATTCATTTTTTCAGTTCAAAGTTTTGCAAATGATCAGAACTTTCAATTACTTCATCCAAATAAAATTCACTTAGTAAAAGGAAACTTTTTCTCATTGCATGAGTATTGCATTTCATATACTTTGTTAATCATTTTAATTGTTAGTACAACGCATATTCGTTTCTTCTGCTTGAAAGTTTAACTATTTGGTTGCTAATGACACTGATTAGTTAAAAATCTATCTTTTGTTGAGAATCAAAATATTTGATTGAAAATTTGAATTTTTGGGTTGAAAATTTATCTCTTTTGGTAGAAAATCTTTATTGGTTGAAAATTAAACTTTTTTATTGGCAATGAAGCATATTGTGACAGGAAATCTCAAGAATTTAAAGCGTTTCATATTGGGTCGGCTATCAGTTTCGCGAACCGGCCTAAAAACCGAAAGTCTGGGACATCAGAAAAATTAAAAACACTTTTATCTTCTACCCACTATTTACATTGTAACTTGACAAAAACGAAACGTGTTCATACTGTGTCGCTTGAAATCTATTCATTAACACTTTTGATATTTGTTAATCATATTCAGTAAATAAATTTTAAATAATCCTAAAAAGCTGTTCTATCGACGAACGTTTTTTTTTTAATAATCGGTACAGAGCTATTTTTTCAATGAAAAAATTAAAAATGATGGGAATTGAAATTACATTCTAAAGATTTCTTTACTTTTTAAATATTTTTCCCATAATTAAAACGTAGTGAATGTAAAATTAAAATAGTTTATAAAAAATTTATATTTGGTTCATTATAAAAAAAATCGATAAACGATATCACATGAATTCGTCATATTAATTTGTGCAATAATGAAGCCTTGGAAGAGATAAAATTGGACGTATGAAGATCTGTTTTCCGGAACCTTTGTTTAAACTGTGAGCTATAAATGTTTGTCTCCAAGCTTAAATTTACGATTTCGAGTAAGATAGTGACTAGCGGCTGTCCGTATACGACGTATATATTTTTTTGGGTATATATAAATTGGTTACGTGAAATACGAAAATCATTATCATCTACTGCCATTTACTCTCATCTACTCGATTAGTAAAAAATGAGGATCACCGTGGGTACTCTATTCCTTGCTTTTTCCGTTTTCCTTGATTCGATTGGTAAATATATAATAACATCTTTACTTCTCTTACTTCTCGCTCCTCTACATCACAACCACTAACATTTTTCACATCCCTCACTTCTCATACTTTCTACCTCCTCAATTTCCTGACTTCTCCTTTCTCTACTTTCCCTCCTCTCACATCCCACAATTATTTCCATACAAATGAAAATTTAATCATAAATGTAATCAGATAATTTCTTTGAAAGTTGTCGTGTTGACAGACAACGACGACAGACAGAAACCGAAGTAAAAACCATTACTGCTCAATCAGTGAGTCCAAAAACGTCGAATCTTGATGAATTTGGCGATACTGAATTTTTACATGGAACCAATACCTTCCATTTGACATGAGAATGTCTTAATTGAACTGATCATAATAAAAAATGTCAAATGACATCATCATTTGCGAGGGACAATCTTGACACTGTTAACGTCGTTATTTCACATATGTGAGATAACGGCTACCTATGTATATATTTGTACTCTGATGGTGCAATGGAATATTCTTTAGATACTGTTGTTAACCAAATTATCAGACATAAATGTATTGAACAAAAAAAATGAATCTTCTATTCCTTCTTGCAGAATGCAGTTCAAAGACCGACGGGAATCCTAAAAGGAAACGTGATCCTGGTCCTTCTTTTTCTTCTTCTTCTGCTGCTGGACAACAACATTTGCCTGACCGGATTTCTCCAGAGGATGCTCCTTTTCGTGGTAGGTCCAGGATTCCTGCTAGCAGGAGTCCTAATGGCGAACGTAAACCTGGTTCTCCTTCTTCCAGACAACATTCACCTGACCGGACATCTCCTCAGGAGCCTCCACTTCCTGCCAGATCCATTTCTCCCCTGGGCAGGCTTCCTACAGATCGAGTACTTGGATGTAAAATAGAAGAACTTGGATATGTTCGGCTTATTTCTCGCACAAATCGAAACCTGCAATTTGAATTTCGAAGATACGTTATTCCTGGCAGTATGCCACTTAAATTTCGAGCAGAACGAAATACATATGTGCCCGTGCTAACCAAAGAATATATTGTATTATCAACATCCAATGATGAAATTTTTGCAATATTTGATTATAGTGGGATTCTTCGTGGAATGTATAGGACAGATAAATATCATTCGCGAATAAAAATAAATATGATAAGCGGCGCAGTTCATAATTTGACTCCAGCTGAAAAAAGGGATTGTCCAGTAGGCAAAAGTCAAGTAATATTCTCAAGAAGTTTTATTAAAGCTTCTGCAAATCACGATTCACTACAATCTGAACGGAATGCCAATGTCGAATGTAATCCTAGTTCTTCTTCTTCTGCCAGACAGGCTAGGTCTTGTCTGGGCAGGTCTTATCCTCATGAAGTACTTGGATATGCACTTGCAAAACTTGGATATATTCGGCTTATTCCCCAGACAAATCAGAACCGGCAATTGGAATTTCGAAGATATGTTATTCCTGCCGGTTTACCAATTAAATTGCGAGCAGAAGCGCATAAATATGTACCCGTGCCAACCCGAGAATATATTGTTTTATCAACATCCAATGGTGACGTTCTTGCAATACTAGAGTATAGTGGGATTCTTCTTGGAATATATAAGGCAGATGCTTATAGTTTGAGAATAAAAATAAACATGATAAGCGGTGCAGTTGAGAATATGTCCGTATTTGAAATGAGGGATTGTCCTGTAGGCATACATTACCCAATCTCTCCACGTTGGTTTAAAAAAGTTGCTACCAATGAAGATAGTCTACAGTATGTGTATCATTAATTCGATAGAAAAAACATAAACTAAAATATAATATTCTTTGTAATCCGTAGTCGGATCAAAATTAAATAAAAATATTTAAATGCAAATGCATTATGGTTCAAATTTTTAAATAATATTTGAATAAATATTTTTAAAATGTATTTCGAGGGATTTCAAAGGATTTGACAAGATTTCCTCGAATTTCATGAATAATTTAGATCAGATGATTCATTATATGTATATAAAAAAAATATAGCCTGCCAGAAAAAAGGACTCTTTTTAGAGACACGTATTTTCAATCTTATTACATCTTGAGAACCGCAAGTAATTTTCTCACTGAATAGTGAATAGATTCCAATTTTCTATTTGTCATCAGCACACTTTTATTTGTACAAGTACACAAATGTTGTAAGCCACCTCAACAGTTTAATAATCGGATAATAATAATGTGAGTGACGAACTAGTTAGCAAAACGGAAAAAGTTTGAAATTAAATATGTTTTTTATTCCAGAAATAATTTCAAATTTCATTTTCATTCAAAATTTTCAACTTCAAAAAATTATCTAATTTAAAAGTGACGATTCTCTGCAGTCGGTGTACCCGCATCTTAATATAGCGACCTACGAGCAGATTCAGAGCTTGATGTCAAGCCTAGAAGAACAGCTCGAAGCTGAAATACATTCGTAGAAAAGAATATCCTAGCAAGCACCTCAGCAGGCTTGCAGAGATGTGAAGCCGAAATTGATGCTGTAGAAAAGGAGAATGCCGAGCTCAAGATGGAGATCGCTAAGCAGGCTCAACAGCTAGATAGGCTTACAAGAAGAAACAACCTGATGCTTTTTGACATGTATAATGAGCAAACGGTAGCACCACTTGCGCTGGACAAAAAAGTGCAAAATCTACTCGGAACTAAAAATGGGTATAACTCTTAACCGGCAATCGATTAATGGAGTTCGCCGCCTTGGTAAATTTAACTCTGACAACATGAGACAAAAAAAGCTTTTCCTCTTTTGAGGCAAACCAGTCATCGATCCATTTTCGTAAGAAGTGAAGCGCTGTTCAGCAAGTGCGTGTCCCATCCATGAAAATAAGTAGTAATCGGACGGAGCCAAGTCTGATGAGTAAGCCGCATGCGCAAGTATTTCCCAAATAAACGCCTCGATCGTTTGCTTGACTAGTTTTGCTGCGTGTGATGGTGCATTATCATGAAGCAAAATCACTTTGTATTGCCTTTTTTCATATTCCCATCTTCTGTATTTTTCCCGTAGATTTTAAACGTACGGCGACGGCTCCTCGTTTCAAATTTAATTTCTCCGCGAGTTGCTGTTGCGTTTGAACATCATCCTCATCCAGCAATGCTTGCAATTCGCTGTCTTCAAACTTTTTTGGTGGCCTATACTGTTTTATGAAACTTGTATTGTTGTGAGTTGAAAATCTTTGTCAGAGATGTCAACAAGGAGATGGGGCCAATGACGCGGTTTGACGGTAACTACATCAATAGCTAGGGCCATCAATGGGCAAATTCCGGTTTCATATTTACAGACCTGGTACAAGCAGGGTTACATAATAATGAGTAAGCCTCATTTGTAAATATAAATACAGCTGCTATGCCCAACACACAGCTGGGTAGTATGACGTCTGAGATGAAGATCGCCATCACCAACCTTTCTAAACCTAATCAACTCGTTGCTTTAAGGAAAAGGAGGGGTGATTCTCAAGACGGCGGGCTCTCTTGACAAGTGTGTGAACAGGGTAACTCCTTCAGGATCTGGGAAGCGCACAGACTGACTGGATGGATCTTTTATGAGAAGGGCAGGAGTACCAAGCTTTGGTTCTGCGTGTGTTTCATCAAATGGATAGTGTGTAATTATAATTCGAGTTCTGGTGTTTGTTATTGGAATATCAGTGGTTATAATAATTTGTGTAACTTTGATGTAAAGCAGAAAGCCTACTTAACTGGTCATTGTGTGATTTGCTTAGGCAGTGGAGGGCTAATTACATTAGTCCAAAACTGCTCTGACTATTCGCATTGTAAACTCGAAATCAGTAATTTATGGTTATCTGTGAAATTGACCTTCGAGAATTCCTTCAGTCTGCATATAGGTAATATATATTTTCCCATCAGCAAACTCGGACTACTGTATTGATGCGCTCCAAAATGTTTTATTCTCCTCAGAGAATGTAAACAAACATTTTTAATTAATTGGTGATTTTAACGTTCGTGTAGGAACCCTAAATAGTTACAGTTAATGAAAGATGCAAAAAATTGGTAGAGTCCCTAGAATCGTGCGACATAGCGCTCTGCAATGGTCGTACATTTTATGATAGGCTGGATCAATTTACCTACTTAACGAAAAGAGGCTGCAGTGCTGTTGATTTACGTTGGTTAGGTATCGATTTGCGCAAATATCTTGTTAACGATTTCTCAGCACACAATATTTCGGACCTATCGAATCATTTACTTGTTGCTATCGATTTTCATATTGTGCTCAAGGGTTCTAGGAATAGACAGCCTACCATATTTGGCGGCGTATCAATGTCTGTAAAATGAATGACGAGGGAGCGAACACCTTTTATACTGTTTTGTCAAATTCACCGTTCACATAAAATAATGATGTTAACGCTGATTTCTCGTATAAGAAATTAATTTCCTCAATAACGCATGCTGCCAGCGAATCAAATATGCTAGTACGGAGGGGCGCTTCCATTACCTCGTGCCCTTATAATCAGAAAAATCTCTGGTTCAACTCGCAGTGCGCTCGTATTTCTAAGCTTTGGGCCAAACTAAATGACTTTGGTGTAAGTGGAAAAATTATTAGAATTTTGGTCGCATTTTATTTCAACGCCGGTCTAAGGGTCAAATGTGGTGAGCCCTACTCGGAAATAGTCGACGTGATGCTGGGAGTCCTACAGGGTGACAGTTTTAGTCCTCTCCTATTCATTCTTTTTGCGGCCGATATTGTGGACTTTTATATAAAGAAAAGTATGAATGGTGTGTTGCTGAATGCTGTCAGATCTCTAATTATGCTTCTGTTCGCAGACGATATAGTTATCTTTGCTACTTGTTGGCACGACGTCCGCGACAAATTAAAAGTTCCATTCTTGAATTTATTAACACCTACATGTACCTCGGAACCCCGTTCTCGAAAACGGGTAAATTTAAAGTGGCCAAAGACCATTTTGGCAAGAAAGGGACGACAGTAATTTATAGGGTGTGCACTATTATAAATAAGTCTAAACATAATTAATAGGAAACCTAGAAACACGCCTGCGCACTTTATCCGAGTGGAAACGGGATTAGATCAGGTGAGCGTCAAAGCGTTCGAACGCTGTCGAACCTATTTTTTAGAAAGTTTCCTAATTTCAAAGTACAATTCCAAAATGAATTAGGATATTTTTGGAAAAATTTCCTATTTTTAAAGTAAAATTATCAAATAATTTATGAAATTTTTCCGAATCTATTTGTTAGAACTTTGGTTTTAGAGAAAACATTCATAGCTTGACTATTCGCCTTAACATCGATAACCTTCCATCCACTTGTTTTCAAGGTTGGGTTTTAGATTGCTATCCTTTTAAGTACTACTGTTGGTTCAACGGATACACTATGAATCCAAGCCAGCAGCTTTACTGGCCTTGGAAGGTCTTTGTTGTCGATAACTTTGATCTTAGCTCCCACCAAAGATTGTAATCTGCCAACGTCTTCAATGAGCCAAGATCGAGACACTTCGTCCAAACATATGACGATAAAAGTATCATTTTTGGAACAGCAATCTTCAAATCTTGGAATGACTTCTCCAGGTTGCACCCCACCGATTTTGTTCTCTAATGCCGCTTTAGTTGCCTTGGCCTGGTCGTCATCGAGTTTAGTTGGGAACCCTTCGGCGGGTATGGCCACTTTCAGGTGACTTTGAAGAGCCTGTCTATAAGAGACTGTTGGACCTCTCAGCCGCATCTTCTTCTATTCCCTGATTTCATTCGGTCTGCTGCTATCAGAATGGCTCCTCTTTGGATTCCTTGTCTGGCTAGTTGTTGCGTCTGATTGATTCAACAATTAAGGCCTCAATCTCTTCCTAACAGCTCACGACAATCTAGCTCGTCATGGTTTTTCCGTTTGGTTTGACAATCGGTAATTTCCATCTTCACAGGGGAAGATGCTTTTTCCGGCGTCGTTGCTGCCAGCAAGAGTTCTTAGGCCTCTTCATCGCGGCCTGGTCTGAACTTGAATTCTCCTTGGGCAGGGAAAATTAATTCCCCATCGTAAGGAGTAGTCGAGTTCACACTTCCCATAGAAGAGGCTCATTAGCTATACTCTGTAGCCTATGCTATATCATGAACTTATTATCAAATCTGCAGATAATAAAAGTTGGACAAAGTTATCCATACGAAGCTTTTGTTTTATGTTCTGCATTGATAATATCACCATTAGCATTTCTACGATGATTGTATGTATCAGTAAAAGATAAGAATTTCTATTTTAGAAGATTCCTAAATAAAAATAATCTTACCATAGCACGTGCGTAGGTAATATATACCGATCCGTGATCTTCAGACGTTCTGACTCAAACGTAAACAAAAATGTTTTTTCAGAATAAATAAAATAAATTTATTTACCCTAAGGTAAATCTTTCAAATAGGATATCATTGATTTTATCAATCCAAGGAGCATTTTGTTGTTCTTCTTCATTCATAATGTGTCCACTAAGGGTTTACATGACTTCCGTTTCTTACAAGACCATCTACAAACTGTATATTATCTTATCTTTACTATTTACAAATATTTACAACTATTTACATCAACTCTTATATCCAGCTCCTTACTTCTATATTATTATAGCGCAATTTTACTGTCGGAAGAGTGAGCGAGTGATCGGAAGCGAGAAAGCGAGAGAGCGAGCGCATCCGCATCTTAATCTACTTATACTATTACATAATAACTACCTGTAACTACTTACAGATCTTTACGCTTCTAATCTATGCGACTTCCGTTTCCTTTTTCCTTCACTTGCACTTCTCTTCTATCTCATTCTCATGTTGTCATTTTTCCACATCCATTCTTTCTCAATCGCCCCTTTAGCCCCCACCAACTCCTAAATCCACTACTCACCCATTCCATCCTCCCCTAGAATCTTTACCACATTCTCTTGCCAGCTTCCCTTATCTTCCATTCCCCTCCTACATCCTTCCCATACATGCTCCCATGTTTCCTCCTCCCATTCACATATTCTGCACTTTCTGTTCTTTTCCTTTTCACAATACATCCCCTCCCTCACCTCGTTTCCCAGTCTAAATCTTGCTATTCTGGTCCATCTTCTCTCTCCTCATCCCTTTTCCAAATACTTTAGTACTCCTTCCTTCTTTATCATCTTATACCATTTATTATATTTTGATTCCTCAATCATTCCCCGTCTTTCCATTAATTTTCTTTCCCTGTCCCTTCTCTCCAATTCTTTATAGCTTACTCCATTCCCCTCTCCTATATCGGTAGCACTAAAAAACTCCCTCCTTTCTTCTTCCCATCTTGTTAGTTCTACCGCCCTCCCTCTCCTTTCTTCTACCTCCTTCAAACACTTTTTCGCTAACTCCCCTCCGTTCCCCTCCCTTAACTTCGTCTCAAGTTGCCATGCTCTCTTACCCGCTCTATTACTCAATTTATGCCTCTGTGCTTCTTCTTTCACCATATATCCAGGCGTCCTCCAGTCTACTCCTAGCGTCCACCTTATATACCTTTCTTGTAAACTCTCAATCTCTTTCCTTTCCTTCCATACCCATATTCCCGCTCGATAACCTAACACCGGCCATGCTAGCGTATCAAATAATCACATTCTCCTTCTCCAATCTTTCTTGAACCTTCTTTTTCCTATTCCCAATATCTTTTCAATATCCCTGCCGATTTTTTTACCCTTTCTCTTCTATGAGCTTTCTCTTCTCTTTACTTCTTCTAACTTTACTCCCTTCCATCTCCCAGTCCATTCTTTCTTTCTTCCCCTCCCTTTCTGAACCTCATTATCTTTGTCTCTTCTACATTTAAATTCAACTTTTTCCCATCTAAGTATTCCTGTAATCCTGTAATTGAGCCCGTCATCCCTTCTTCATCCTCTGCCATCAACACTATATCGTCCGCGTATGCCAGTGCATATATCTTTTCCTCTCCCATCCTAACTCCTCCTTATCCCTATCTCTTCATTTCTTCTTCTGAATCTGAGATTAATATATTAAATAAAAGTGGTCTCTCTGAAAATTTCCGATACTCTCTTTATTAAGCCCTCTCTTATCCCCTTTTTCACCATAACTTTTTCTATCTCGACTCGGTCCAAGGAGTCAAAGACCGCTTTTAAGTCTACGAATATTGCTAGCATTGCCCCTTTTCCCCTTTTAATCATTTTATTTATCAGATAATTCGGAATATATATATATATATATATATATATTGTCCATCACCCCCATCCCTTTTCTAAACCCTTGTATGATTCGGTGGCTCTATCTTTTTTTCCTCAACTTCTTTTTTCAATCTCGCCGACAAAACCATTACATATACTTTATACAATGTTGGCATCAGAGTCACACCCCTATAATCTTTAACCTCTTCCCCTTTGCCTCTCTTCACTATGGGTACCACTACTCCTTCCCATAACTCTGGCCAACCCTCTCCTCCCCATACTCTATTAAACATTATCCATGCCCATTCCTTTAGTTCTGTTCCCCCATATTTCCAGACTCCATTTGGAATCTCATTTATATCAGGTGCTTTTCCATCTTTCATTATTCTTAACACCTTGACTATTTCTTCCCTTGTTATATCATCTTCCTCATCTCTTTCTCTACCATATTTTCTTCCTTTACTAACTTTTCTCTCTACCCCTACTAGCAAACCCATAAAATATTTTTTTCCATTCTGCCATTCCAATATCCTGGTTTACTCTTTTTCTTCTTTTTCTCGCTTTCTATTTACTACCTTCCAAACCTTTTCTTCCGTCCTAGCCTTCTCCGCCTCTTCCTCAAACCTTTTCTTCTCCTCTTCTTTCTTTTGATCACACAACTCAGTGTATTCCTTCTTTTTTCTCCTATATTCTTCTCCACTACTTTTTTCTTTTCTCCATTATGTTAATTTCTTTCTGACCTACTTTTTCTCTTTACATTCCTCATCTGATCCATTTATATTCCCTCCTTTACCAACTCCTTTTTCGCTTGTGCTTTCTAATCCTCTTTTTATTTCTCCTATCACTATTTCCATCTCCTCGTCTACATTTCCCTCTCCTATTTTGATATTCCTAACCTTTTCTTTAAACTGTTCTTTTCCTCCCATTGACCAATCCCTTTTTTCTGGTCTTTTTACCTTCGCTTCCTTTTTATCTATATTGTTATTACTTTTTTCTCCCACTAATGTCACTATTATGGGAAATTGATCCTGATCTATATAATCCCCTGCCTCTAGTTTCTTGACCTTCTCTCTTACCTCATCGTCCACTATTACATAATCAATCACCGTTCCCCTTTCTCCCCCTGAGCGTGTATATTCCCCTTTCTCATCTCCCTCTATATTTTCGTTTAAGATCAACCATCCAAACTCCTCCAAGCTCTTTAACAATTTCTTTCGCTCCCCATTCAGTATCTTTTCTTTGGATTTTCTTCCTCCCTCCCCTTCGCATTCGCTTCCTCCTCTATGTCCTGTTCTCGCATTGAAATCTCCCCCTATTATAAGCCTAATCTCTTCTTTATTTTCTTACATCACTTCTTTCATCTCCTGTGATTTCTCCTGCATATCACTGTTCACATAAACCCCCATTATCTTCCACTTCTCTCCTCCCATATTTACCTCTTCTACTATTATTCTTTCTTTTTGCAATTTCACCTCTTTCTTATCCTTCCCCGTTATACATTCGTTTCTTACTCCCATCACCATTCCTCCCATTGCTCTGCTTTTTCTATTTTCCCTTTTTGCATTTCAAACTTGCCATTTGTAACCTCTTGGTAACCTCCCCTCACTCTTTTTCATCCCTTTTCATCTAGCCACGTCTCCATCATTACTACTACATCCCATTGTGCCAAATTTCTCATAAACTACCTATCCTTTCTCTCCAATCCTGCTATATTCCAGTAACATATCCTCCAATCTTCCCTACTTTCGTTTATCATCTCTTTTTGTTTCTTACTATTTCTTATTTTCCTATCTCCCGTTCCGTTCTCTCCTAGTTTCGCGGCTCTACTAACTCTTCCCTTTCTTCGTCCCAATCTCACCATGCACCTTCTATCTGTATTCTGCCATACTTAACCCACGTTCTTTTTCCCTTACTTCTATCCTCTTCCGCTAGTTGCCTTAACTTATACTGCATATTCCTTTCTACCCATGTCAAATCATCCTCTATTCTCTCCGAGCTTCCATATAACAACCTCTTCTTTGTCATCACTTCCCTCTTATATTCCCATTTCTTTAGTTTCACCAGTACCATTTTTTCTCCTCTTCGCGTTTCCTTTCCTACACTTCGCATTTCCTCTATCTCTACTTTAGCATCTATCCTTTTTAGCACATCCTCCACTCCTTCCTTCAATTCTTTTCCTTCTAATCTTAGAACCTTTATCACTATATTTTTCTTTCTTTCATCTCTTTCTTTCCTTTCCAATCTTCTTTCTATTTCCTTTAGGCTTTCCCTCTCAATATTCCCATTCTCCCCTTCACTAAACTCCCGGTTTGATTTTTCCATTTTCACTATCCTATCTACCAACTGTGCTACCTTTTTATTATGCTCATCATGGTTTTCTAATCTTTATTCTAAATCCTGCATCCTTTTTTCCAAATGTTCCCTAACTTTTTCCCATTTTCGCATCTCTTTTCTAAGCTCGGCAATTCCTTTCCTAATTTCTTGTTTTATTTCCTCTCCTCTTTCTTCCTGCCTTTTTTCGTTCCTATGTATTACTTATATCATCATTTCCCGCAATTCCTCTAGCTTTAACTTTTCAACTTCTATTGGCCCTCTCTGTTCAACTTTGTCTTTCCTCTTGTCTTTTGTTTAAAACACATGGCATTACATTTTTCATGCCTATACTTACCAATACTTCTTTTTTATAAGGGCTGTAAAAATAATCAGGAGTGACAAATTTTCATAAAAAAACTTATTGCCAAAATTAAAAAAAAATTCTATTTCTGTTAAATAGTGCACAGAAAAACGCCGGTCCTCAAAAGTACGCCAAAATCGGCGAAGTTTTGAGTTGCAAAAAAAATGAGCTTCCCAGGCTCATTTTGGGAATCTAGGAGAAAATCATCATTTGAGAATGTTTTTTTCTCATTTGGAGTATCGTCGAGTGTGTCATTCATCTAGAAGTTCTACTATTTGTTTGAAAATTTAATTATTTATTTGAAAATTAGTATTTTTATGTTGAAAATTCCACTATTTGGTTAAAAATTCATGTCTTTTGTTGAAAATTTGTATTTTTTGGTAGCAAATTAACCTTCTTATTTAATAATTCATATTTTTGATTGAAAATGCAACCGCTTGGTTGAATGTTGAACTCTTGTTAAAAATTTATTTTTCATGTGTTAATAAGAAATCATCCAGGCCAACAAGTGTCATAATTTTTCCTAAAACTGTTGCAAAACCTATATTTATATATATTTTTCATAAAACTAGAAAAATTTACAATAAAAAAAAATTTGTAAATCGAAAACAGAATTCTGTTGGAAAGTAGCTTCTGAGGACCCTGAATATGCATAATTAATTTATAGATCATTGATCCATTGCAATTAAAAAAATCATGTTTTTTTTTAACTTTGTGCAAACAATTAGAAGGCAGTATCTGGAAATGGAAACAGACTAGGTCACGATAACAATTTTTCAATTTGGCCTTCGTATGCTTTTAATAGTTTGATTAAACTGTTCTATTTTTCACGTTTTCCATGTTTATAACTTTTTAAAATTACTAAATACAGTCCTAAGTTTTATATATTTTTACTAAGCAATTAGTTGTATTTCACAATTAAATTAGGAAATATCTTGACTAATCGAATTAGTACTTTTTTACTAATCTTCAGTGACCCACTTTCCGCTAATCAAATCAAAACTTAACTAATTGCTGATGAATTCCCTAGCAATTAGTTAAGTTTTAACAAATTTCATTCAGAGAGGCAATAATTACAAAGTTTGCTAAATAATTGCAATTTTCTATGGAAAATTAGAAAAATGTACAACAGTAAAAAATTTGGAAAATCAAAAAAAGAACTCTGTTGAAAAGTAGCGCATGAGGACCCTGAATTCAGAAGGCGATGTTTTTAAATTGGGTCACGCTACATGACGTTTATAATTTTTTATAAAATTGACCAATTTTGATTTAGAGAGACCTCAAAGTATCTTTTGCTAAATAATTGAAATTTTCTATCGAAAATTAGAAAAATGTTCATGTCATTTCAAGCTTGTAAACAAATCTTATTTTTCTTAACTTTGTTCAAACAATGAGAAGGCGATTTTTTCAAATTGGGACAGGCTACATCACGTTTATAATTTCACAGTCTGACCTCGTTATTGTTCCAATAGAGTTGAGAATGCTAGGCCATCACGATATTTTATTAAACTTTTCTACTTTTCACGTTTTCCATTTTTTATAAACATTTTTCAATTATTATATAAAGTTCTAAGAAAATTTATTTATTTTTATCAAGCAATAAGTTGCTTTCCATTATTGAATTAGGAAATATCTCGACTAATCGAATTATTAATTTTCCGCCAAATAATTACAATTTTCTTTGGAAAATAAGTAAAATGTAAAACCAAAAAAAATTATTTAAATCGAAAACAACTCTGTGGAAAAGTAGCTTCTGAGGATCCTGAATGTGCATAATCAATTAATTTAATGATCTATATTGATCGCATATTTGATCCATGACATTTTCAAGAATGTGAAAAATTCTTATTTTTCCTAATTTTGTTTAAACAATTAGTAGCCACTTTTTGAAAATGGAAACAGACTAGGTCACGTCAACAACTTCTCAATATGACCTTATTATTGTTTCAATAGAGTTAAAAATTGTACACCATCTCGTCATTTTATTAGGCTTTTTTATTTTTCACGTTTTTCATATTTATAACTGTTTTAAAATTATTATATAAAGTTCTAAATAGTTTTATTTTTACCAATATATCATTTTTTCACTATTAAACTGAAATATACTTTTTTTGAAAATTAAACCATTTGGTTGAAAGTACATTTCTCTAAGTTGGAAATTGAACTACATGGTTAAAGATTCAACTATTCCGTTAAAAATTTAATTATTTTGTTGAGAATTCAATTATTTGATTAAGTCACTTTTTTGGTCGAAAATTTAACTTTCCTACTGAAAATTCGAATTCGAAGCAAAAATTCCAAGCGAATTTTTAACAAAATCTTTTAATTTTAACTAAAAAGGATATTTTTTAACTAAAAATGGAATCGTAAAATTTTCAGTTAAAAAAATTAATTTTCAATAAAATACATGAATTTTTGATTAAATAGTTAAATTTTCAGATTAAAAAAAAAAACAATTTTTAACAACAACAAAAAAAACGAATTATTAACAAAAAAGTTAAATTTTCAACCAAAGAGGTGAATCTTAACGAAAATGAGTTTTTAACAAAGTAGTTCAAATTTCAACCAAGTAGTTGAATTCTCAACCAAAAAAGATGATTTTTTAACCAAATAGTTACATTTTTAATCAAAACGATGAATTTTCCACTAAGAAGATTAAATTTGTACGAAAAAAGACCAACAAAGTACATCAATTTTTTTTTAAATTGTTGAATTTTTAAGCGAAAAAGATGAGTTATCTACAAAATAGTTGAATTTTTAACCCGAAAATATGATTTTTCAACAAAAAAGTTAATTTTCTAACAAATAGGTAAATTTCCTTAAAAAGCTTCATTTCTAACCAAATAGTTGAATTTTCAACCAAAAATATGAATTTTCAACGACAAAGTTAATTTTCGAACAAATTCTTTAATTTTCTACCAAATTCTTGAATTATTAGGCCAAAAAAAACAAATTTTCAACCATTCGAATTAAACGAATAGAAACGAATTTTTTGCAAAATACATTAACTTTCTACCAAATAGTTGAATTTTCAACTTATAAAACATAAATTTCCAATCAAAAATGGAGCTGTTAAATTTTTAGATAAAAAATGAATTTGTAAACAAAAAAAGAAAAGGAATTTTCAAAAAAAATTTGAATTTTGAACCAAAGAGGTGAATCAAAAAAAAAACTTTTTTTTACAAAGTAGTTGAAGTTTCAAGCAAGTGGAATTTTGAAGCCAAAAAGACGAATTATTCACAAAACAGTTGAATTTTCAACGAAAAATATGATTTTTAAGAAAAACTTTAATTTTCAACCAAATAGTTGAAATTCCTACCAAATTTTTGAACTTTCAAGCCAAAACGGTGAATCTTCAACGAAAAAGACGAATTTTTAACCAAGAAGATTAATGTTGTACCAAAAAAGACGAACTTTTTAACAAAATTATTCAATTTTAAAGCCAAAAAGACGAATTGACTACAAAATAGTTGTATTTTCAAACGCTACGCGTACCTTTCCGAATTTTATTATATTATGGCTTAAGCATTGAGAGTTATCTTCTCGCACTCTGTACAGATTTTGCAGCCATTCCGTTGCTTTTCGCATGGTCAGTTTGATACCATTTTTAAAACAAAATGCTAAAAAAATACACATTCGATTTTCCGGATTCCAATTAACAAGGTAGTAGTAGTACAGCAATGCGGCTACGGAAATACTTACCAAACGAGCATGGTTCTGTTCCATGCTAAGTTACCGACGGTCGGTATTACGTCCAGTCGTTATTGCAGATTCCTGATTGAGATTGACGCTTAGTCGATATACCTTATCACATACCTTACCGATCGAGGGCTGAGCCACAGTGGCGCCCCCAATCTACTAGTACGTCCACCGAAGGGGGCAGAGTTCTCTTCCGAGATAAACGACGGTAAAACAGCGACCGGTAATTTACCGAAAGGAGATAATGGTTCTTGACCGTGCTAAGATGTCACTAGTAATATTTTGATATTTTAGAGCAGACATGCTCAGCTAGGGGAAATTCCCGCCGGGAACACATGTTCCGCGTCCACCACTATTTCTTCTGAAGAGCGGGAGTGGTGGTAGATGCGTGCGAGAATCTCTCCTCTGAAACGTCACGTTGCACCGTAGATAGGAAACGTGATGTCACAGAGGAGAAATTCTCGCACGCATCTACCACCACTCCCGCTCTTCAGAAGAAATAGTGGTGGACGCGGAACATGTGTTCCCGGCGGGAATTTCCCCTAGCTGGGCATGTCTGTTTCAGAGTGACTGCGTAACTGTGGGTACCTGACATGATATTATAAGTTTTGAATTCGTAAGTGGGTAGTGGAAGGGATTTCCTGATCAGGAAGTCGTGCAAAAGTGTTGTATAGCACGTGTAATCCATAACGAGTTACATTGAGAGTATGAAGAAAAAAGGCGCACAGCACTACCAAGAGGTAAAGATAGGAGGAGAGAGGTGGAAGATAGTAGGGGTGTATGTAAGCGGAGATATGCAGGGTATATCAGAGGAGATACGAGAACTGATGGAAGCCAATATAGAAGGAAATAAGCTTATGATCGGGAAGGTTGTATTATGAGAATAGGAGACAGAGAAGAAAGGGAATGGATAGGAGAGCGAGGAAGAAAATCCCAAGACAAGATACTGGAGGTGGAGGAAACAAATTGTTAATGAGCTTGGAGAAGATGGGATGAATTATCCTATACGGACATATAAAGGGGATGAGAAACTGGAACATACATACTTAGGAGGAGAAAAGCGAACGGTAATTGATTATGCGAAATTTAATGATGAGTAAGTAAGTCAAGAAACTATAGGCTGGGGATTCTGATGACTTCCCCATAGCAGTAAAATTGGAGGGAGAAAAGAGTTACAAAAATAAGATTAAAAATAAATTGAAGAAAACAACAGGAAGAGAAGATTGATCAATAGAGGGAAACAAAACAATTTAAGGAAAAGGTCAAAAATGTCAAAATGAGAAAGGGAATTGTAAATGAAGGGATGGAAATAATAACAGGAGAAATAAGAAGAGTCTTAGAGGGTAGTAATTTATGAAAGGACGAAAAGATGGAAACGAATGAGAGGAGGAAGCGAACATTTTCATCGTATTAGTACGTCAAAATTGCGTAATTTTTCTCTACATTCTAGAAATCTGGGTTGGCAACAGAAACGCGTTCATTCCAAATTCATAAGATGAGGTAACATTTCAATTTTTATACCTGAATATAGGATCATTATTAAAACAATGTATTCTTATCTGATGAGATCTTTTAAAGACCATTTAAATAATCAGTGGACGTACTTCAAAATGAATGAACACACGCACGCATACACATACTGATTTATCAAATATAAATATCTCACGAGGACAAGCCCGGGGCATATATAATCTACAAGATAACGATTATAGTACATATTATATACTTAAATAAAGAAGCGGAATAACCATTATTTACACTGTTAACCAAATTCTTGAATAATCAATTAATAAGTTTTTTCTCTGCTCCAAAAAAATGAGAATCCTTTCTACTCTGGTTCTATCACTGGCGGTTACCCTTAATTTTATTGGTGAATATAATGATATAATAGTATAATAATTTAATAATTTAATAATATAATAATATGTGAAGTCACACCAGAAAAGCTCCCGCATTGCTGATCGTAGTTTAAAAGATTATTATTATGCAGTACGGCAGGGCAATAACTGCCCATAGTATTGCGGTAAAACCTATTGCACTATACCCTAGTATTTATTCATCTCCCATAAGGTCAGTCTTTATCAGAAGACATAAAATTATTTGCAGAAGAAATCATGAAAGTCTTCTGATTCAAGAAACTAATCCCCCATGTACTCGTTTCTGAATCACGCCAGTACATCACATTCACAAAGTATGTGATGAGCTGTCTTCTCAGGAAAATCACACTTTCGACAACGAGGGTTGTCTCCAATCCTCATGTTGGTCAAGTGTTTTCTTAGTCGGCAGTATCCAGTAAGCATCCATACTACGACATTAATCCCTTTAAAAAAAGTGTAAAAGAAATTGAAGAAATTATACCCTAAAATGTTTCAAGATTAACGTCGCTGAAAAAATGTTGCAAAATATTTTGAGTAATCTGGCCGGATTGAACATTTTTTTGCTTGGAAATCTCATTGTCTAAAAGGATCAACTTTTTGACAATCGCCCTTGAAGAATTTTTTTAAATGCGTCTTATTCACTTTCAACAAGCTACCAGTAGATTGAATGGAAATATTGTAGATACCACGAGTAAACATTTATTATGATTACTTAGCATATATTTATTCGTGTCCGTGTTCCACATTTAAAGAGTATGATTTCGAAACAATGATGTTGCTGGAAAAACCTTAGCCTTTGCTGTTACATATTTTCTAAATCGTCCAATAAAATAACTTGAACATAGGCGGATTCAATTCCCTCTAAACTTTCAAACGGTCGTTAGTTGAATGTCGCAGAATTAGTTTCTGCCCAGATATTTCAAAAAAATTCTTTACTGCGGGATCATCTGCTTTTCATGCACAAAATAATATTTCGTCACAATGGATTGTCTTTCAACAGCAACTGTTATATAAATTTGCATAGTTTAAACTTCTTTTACTTATAAGGTTCTTCTTTTTGGCGAATCACCTTGATAGGAGCTTGATGAGAATAGCTCATACATTGTCTGGTATACCAAGGACTAGGGTTTCGTATAAATTATTTACCTAGAATAATGCTCTGTTTCCTCTTACAGAATTAGGTTTGCAGTTCGATTGTTTACCCAATGGCGAACCTATTCCTGGTGTTCCTCGTGACCGACCTTCTTCTTCGAACAGACAAAATTCTCCTGCTAGATCTCTTCCGGCTGCCGAGCCTCCAATTCGAACCAGGTCCAGATCTCCTCCTGAAAGTTATCGTCCTCCTGCCAGATCCATGACTACTCCTACCAGGCTTCCGTCTCCTGACGGATATGGATGTGGACTTGAGCATCTTAGAATTATTCGACTTATTTCCAAGACGAATCCCCACCGGATATTCGAACTTCGAAGATACACGTTTCCTGCCGATAAACGAATTCAAATAAGAAGAGGTTATAATAACCATGAGCCTATGCCAACCCAAGAACAAATTGTATTATCAACAGCTGATGGTGACGTCATTGCAATATTGGAGACTCATAATGTTCTTGCTGGAATATATTCATATTCTAATCACAATTTTAAACGGTCGAAAATAAACAGGAAAAGCGGAATTGTTACCCTATTGACCCCGGAAGAAATCGACGATACTCCAGTAGGTTCACGCCGAACAATCATGTGGAATTTTAGAATACAGTATCTGAACCGTCATGTAAACAACAAGTAACTCCTAGTTTGTGTTTCCAACAAGGGCCTGAAGCACTACTGTGCATGCGTCAAGCATGCCTTTATTAAGGAGACCAGACATCCCTGTTTGGAAGGATATGTACTTCTTTTTCGATGGTTCTCCTTCCGTCCTTCTTTTTTGTCCGATGTCCTTCTTTTGCAAGATTTTCATGATATGACGCGTGTTTTATTGCGCGAACCTAAATTTTGTTCATAATTTCTAAAATCCAAGTCTCAGGTGGAGGGAAGGAGAACCGCCGCAAATTCTTCAATTATTTTTCAGCAACACATTTTGCGAATTGCAGTTTCTTTTTGTTAAATATTAATTGCCGCTTTTGTTCGATAAAATGAAAGCCTTGGAAAGGCAAGAGAACAGCGTTTTTGAAATCCTCTCAATAATTCGGGACGTTTCAAAGTCATCGCAAAACAGATACGATTTGACATTTTTCCCATTTATGGTTAAAAATCAACTTAACAAACTATCAAACGAAGGCGAAGATAATGCAGGCGATAAGTTTGTTTAGTCAGCCATGTTAGTTTACCAAGGTACGGAAGCATACTTGGCCAAGTGGACTGAATCGCTTCTTGAATTGCAGGTTTTCGAATGGCTCGATTTCAAACCAGAAAATGAATTGAAGTATCAATCAGTTGAAGGAACTGTTTTGTTTTTAGTGCCCAAAAATGTTGAAATCGATGACAAAAAACTTTTCGATCCAGTTATGAATTTAAATAATTTTGTGAAAAGAAAGTCAAATGATATTGAATACATTGAAAAGTCTTGCATTTCCAATATTTGTGATTTCTTTACCGCGAAAAAAACATTGAGTCCTATTCGGAAGTTTTTGAAATAGCGCAATATTTCTGTACCATTCCTGGACATAACGCAAATTGGGAAAATATTTTTTCTCTCATAAATATTCAGTGGAGTGATGTACGTAATCGAATGGCGTAATTAATGAGAAGTACATATAATAATGTACATATTATATTAATATATTGTTGAAATAAAAATGTTGATCTCGAAAGAGTTATTTGTCTTATAATTATTTATAATATTATAATATTATTTATTGTCATTTTTATAATATTCTCATCTATGAGCGTAATAACCTTTTTCAATTTTCAAAAAACGCGCCAAATTGGGCTTGATGGTATAAGGTGGTGAGGAGTGGTGGGTCTTTCTTTTCCTATCAAGCCATCTGGCCACCTTAGCCATTATTGGTCGAAAAAAGCGATTAAATAGCTATATTCTCCTAATTCTGAATGCTCTATTCTCCGACACTGACAAGGCTGCTACAGGGGCATGTGCAGTAGTTCTCCTGATCTTCCTTTGGAGCACTGCTCCCATAGGCAGAGTTCTGTACCGAGATAAACGACGGTAAAACAGCGACCGGTCATTTACCGACAGGATATAATGGTTTTTGACCGTGCTAAGATGTCACCAGTAACATTTCGATATTTTAGAGCAGGCATACCCAAATCGGGGAAATTCCCTGCGAGAACACATGCTTCGCGTCCCCTACTCTTTCTTCTAGAGAGCGAGAGAGGTGGTAGACGCATGCGCGTGGTAGACGCGTACGTCACAGAGTAGAGATTCTTCGACGCGTCTACCACCTCTATCGCTCTCCAGGAGAAAGAGTAGGGGACGCGGAACATGTATTCTCGGAGGGAATTTCCCCGAGTTGGGCATGTCTGCTCTAAAATATCGAAATGTTACTGGAAGATAATAGGGGTGTATGTAAACGGAGATACCCAGTAAAAAAAACTAATCCGGGTGGATTGCGGTGAATTAACGTGTTTAAATTCGCCCGAATTCTGCTTTCTGATTCGTTGAAACGAATTGGGCCAGAGCGAATTGAATGCGTGTCAAATCGCCTTAATTCGTTGTCGAGGTCATTTCGAAAAAAAATAATAAAAACTGCATGCCTCGAGCCTCGAACCGGCGATCTCAAGTGTATGAAGTCCAGAGGGCGACCACTGAGCTACGGGACTCATTGATATTTATTTACAACGGATCCTTTATGCTGAGCGCGTTGGTTATAGCTTATGAATTCGATTGAATAGGCCAGTCTTTAACTGTATTCGCGCTAGCGAATTCTGGTGAATTGGGGCTTGACTTAAAATCTCGCGAATTAAAATGAATTGGCGGACACTGAAAATAATTCGTGCTGACGCATTCAAATGAATTAGATCCCCTAAAAAATTTTCGCTGAATTCGGGCGAATAGGATATTAGAAGACTTTATTACTTTTCACGAATTTACACGAATTCACCACCATCTCCAATTTGAGATTGTCGCAAAGCAAGATTCACGGGGGCTTCTGGCGAATTCTTCTCAATTCGTCCCAATTAGTTTCTTTTTACTGGTTATGCAGGGTAAATCAGAGGAGATAAGAGAACTGATGGAAGCCAACATAGAAGGAAATGAGCTTATAATCGGGGGAGCTTGTATGATGAGAACAGGAAACAGAGGAGAAAAGGAATGGATAGGAGAGCGAGAAAGAAAATCCCAAGATAAGATATTGTACGGAGAGGGAAACAAATTGTTGAAGAGCTTGGAGGAAATATGGATTATCCTACACGGACACATAGAGGGGATGAGAAAGGGGAGCATACATACTTACGAGGAGAAAAGGGAACGGTAATTGATTATGAGATACTGGATGATGAGTAAGGGAGAAGGTTAAGAAACTATAGGCCGGGGATTCTGATGAGTTTCCCATAGCAGTAAAATTGGAGGGAGAAAAGAGTTACAAAAATAGGATTAAAAAGAAATTGAAGAAAACAGAACAGGAAGAGAAGATTGATTAATAGAAGGAAACAAAACAATTTAAGGAAAAGGTCAAGAATGTCAAAGGGGAAAGGGAAATGTTAACGAAGGGATGGAAATAATGATAGGAGAAATAAGAAGAGTCTTAGAGGGCACATGAGAAAGATAAAAGGGTTAAAGAAGAAAATAAAATTATGGATTTGCGAGGAGGGGTGGATAAGAATTTTATGAAAGGAGGAAAAGATGGAAGGGAAAGAGACGAGGAAGCGGACTTCACAAGGGAAGAAATAATGCAAAATAATGCGACTTGCAAGGAATGATTCATATTACATACTAACCTTGCGAATTTTTCCATCTTCAAATAGTTTTTTAATAATATATTGAATATAGAAAATAGAAATTTATAATATAATAATTGACAATATATATAGATAAAAATCTGACCGTATTATTGCACATAAGGTACATGTGTTTTTTTGTTTAAATTATACATTAATTCCTAAGCATTCTTATAAATATCCTTCTTGAATCTTAATCTTCTTAAGAAATTTTAGCTTCGCTAATTACAGTTTCTTACATTTCAACATTTCGGTACATAACAATATTTTATTCAATTTTTCAAGAAGTTGATAATTAGTACAAATATAATTTAGCAAATTATATTAACATATAGGACAAACAAGTGTACAATAGATGGACAAAAATTCCATATATTTTATGCAAAAGAAAGACGTAGGATTTCGTTTTTTTGACCCGCGTATTAATAATATTATTTTAACTTGAGAAATTCTGATCATTTTAGGATTATCTCGAATTCAGATTAAAGTCAAAGAAAATTTTACATCGGAACAGTTTCATCGTATTAGTACGCAAAAATTGCATAATTATCCTCTACAATTTAGAAATCTGGGTTGGCAACAGAAACGCGTTCATTCCAAATTCATAAGATGAGCTAACATTTTGAATTTTATATCTAAATATAGGATCTAAACACACGCACACACATGCTGATTTATCAAATATAAATATCTCACGAGGACGAGCCCGGGGCATATATATTCTACGAGATAAAGATTAAAGTGCATATTATATACTTTAATAAAGGAGCGGAATAACCACTAGTTACACTCTCAATCAAATTCTTCAATAATCTATTAATAAGTTTTTTCTCTACTTCCAAAAAATGAGGATCCTTTCTACTCTGGTTCTATCATTGGCGGTCACCCTTAATTCTATTGGTGAATATAATAATATAATAATTTGATAATATTATAATATGTGATGTGACGTCTGGATTTATTTTTATCACTTACCTAATTATGTTGGAAGATCCTCATTTTTGCTCGACTAAATAATTAGCATAATTTCCAATTCAGTGAAACTAAAGCTAAGAAATTCAATCGATGCGGGAATTGAGGTAATCTGAGAGAGAGAAAGACTAAACCAATTTCAAATATAATTAATTATTTATTGAGTTTACTACGTGGATTAATTTTCTTGCCAAATATGTAGAGATTAGTCAGAGTCCCATGCCATAGTATATCCCATGGAAAGGCAGCTTTTAAAGAAAAGTAGATTCTGAGTGATGCTTTAGGCAACGAGGAAACCAAGATAGGATTTAAATAAGCGGAAAACTAATTGATGCTTACACAAATTATAATTGATGTGCCTTGTGCTCAAGAGCCAGGAGAATTTCCACTATTTGTTTGCGGAAATTCCGGCTAGTTTCCAAGGATCGTTGCAGAGAGGGCAAAAGATCCGTAAGGGATTGGACAGGCGGGTAATTTTTTAAGATGATTAACCTGATGATTTCCTCCAGAAGAATGATGTGATGACTCGATTTCTTCAGAGAGCGTTGGAGGGTCCTCAGCGTAATCGTAGAGGGTGGAGGGTTCATCGATTTATTCCATTGGCCTGACCCCTTTCAGGGATCCAATTGGGACAGTGTTTTTGCGTCGATATTTGACAGGAAACGGGTTAGTGGATAGAGGGTAATAGACAATTTGGCTTGTAGCCACACTATTTGGATTTCACTTCACAATTTACAGATATTCCAAATTTTGTGCACTAAACACTGACATAATACAATTTTATCCTTCACAAGAATTAACGGACAATAGATTTTACAGGCGAAACGAGGAATTTATCAAATAAAGACTCATCAGGACGAGACGGCGACATACACAGAACTTCGTACAGGACGAAAACGGAGGCAGAAAAGAGACTTACATACAAGAAAACGACTGAACTGATACGTTCAAGAATTGATGGCGGAAATTAGACTGACTGAACTGTTTGCTGATGGCGGGTTAAATACTTTTTCGCTACAATGCTAGATGCTTAATGTTCCGTCCATGGATTGATTTCCCTAATTTACTACTCATTTCTGGGTGAGTTCCCTCCTGAGTGTTCTAGTTAATTGTGGGTTAATAGAGTTTTATTACAATTTCCCTAGTTTTCTATTCATTTTGGGGCGAGATCCCTCCTAAGTGTTTTAGTTAATTGTTGGTTAAATAGAGTTTCGTTACAAAATTTCCTTAGGTTACTATTCATTTTGGGGCGCGTTCCCTACTGTATGACTGATAAGCTTGGTCGCAATTACGCTGGCGGTACATCGAGAATTTCGTAGACATGGAAGGCTTTAGAACAGTTGCATTTGGTAGGAAAGAAAGTATTAATTTTAGCTGGAGTGACAGGATGTCACAGTGACGTTACACAAGAAAAGGGCCACAATGATTTGCAGAAGCTATCATGAAAGTCTTCTGGTTCAAGAAAATAATCCCCCAGGTACTCGTTTCTGAGTCACGCCAGTGCATCACATTCACAAAGTATATCATCTCAGGAAAATCACACTTTCGACACTTATAAGGTTCTTCTTTTTGGCGAAATCACTTAATCTTGTCTGAGGAATTATATTTCGAAATTTTAGAAAATTAGAATTTTAGAAAGTCTTCGAGGCAATAGTAAAAATGTAATTTGCCTCTCCATGATAAAAACTTGATGAGAATAGCTCTTTTATAGCGCTGTTCGTTATTCTTATAGTACAATAAATGACTTCACATCAAATATCCACTTTTGTCACTGTTTGTACCTGTTCACTGCCACATTCGTTTATTTACACTTCAGTTGCCTGGTATACCAAGGACCAGGTTTTCGTATAAATTATTTATCTGGAATAATGCTCTGTTTCCTCTTACAGAATCAGGTTTGCAGTTCGATTGTTTACCAAATGGCGAACCTATTCCTGGTGTTCCTCGTGACCGACCTTCTTCTTCAAACAGACAAAGTTCTCCTGCTAGATCTCTTCCGGCTGCCGAGCCTCCAATTCGAACCAGGTCCAGATCTCCTCCTGCAAGGTATCCTCCTCCTGCCAGATCCATGACTACTCCTACCAGGCTTCCGTCTCCTGACGGATATGGGTGTGGACTTGAGCAACTTAGAATTATTCGGCTTATTCCCAAAAAGAATCCCCATCCGGTATTCGAACTTCGAAGATACACTTTTCCTGCCGATAATCGACTTCAAATAAAAACAGGATATAAAGCTTTTGGGTCTATGCCAACCCAAGAACAAATTGTATTATCAACAGCCGATGGTGACGTCTTTGCAATATTGGAGAATCAGAATGTTCTTGCTGGAATATATTCATATTCATATTCTAATTACAATTTTAAACGGTCGAAAATAAACATGGAGAGCGGCAATATTACCCTATTGACCCCAGAAGAAATCGATGAAACTCCAGTAGGTCCACGCCGAACAATCATGTGGAATTTTAGAGTTCATTATCTAAACCGTTGTGTGAATGACGTTCCTCCACACAATCAATAAATGCAACACAAAAATATATTATTTGCGATAAAAATGCGGATCAATGTGTTACAGGTAACTTCTAGTCAGAGCTTCCAACAAGGGCCTGAAGCACTACTGTGCATGTGTCAAGCATTCCTTTATTGGTAGAAAAAAGGGACTAAATAGCTATATTCTCCCAATTCTGAATGCTCTATTCTCCGCTACTGATGAGGCTGCTACAAGAACATGTGCAGTAGTTCTCCGGATCTTCCTTTGGAGCACTGCTCCTAGTTAGAAATAATAATAAAGTATTAATCTGTTATAGTTCTCAAGGCATTTATTTTTCGTCAGTATCCTAGCCAGTCTTTTTCGAAAACAAATAACAAAAGTTCCTTCTTATACCCTTAGGGGAAATACGCATGTCACGTAAAACAATTTTGGCGGGGGAATGGGAGGGGGTGATAAAATCTCACTGTTTCTTATGTGGGTTGGGGACGAGGGAGATTAGAAGATATTACGTAAGAAAAAGGTTCACTCAATAAAATAGTAAATCCAAATGTATTACAAATTAAAGGATATTCTAGCAGAAATTGAATCTGTTGAGGTAAAAGTATTAGATAAGCATAAGCCTAAGGACGGCTCTCAAACAACAGCCAAGGATTAGGATGGTGTGGCTCCATATATGAGTGGCTAAGGAAAAAAGGACCAAAGTCATGCATAGCCGTCAAGGGTATGGATGCAATTTTGGTTCCCAAGCTCTGCTTCAGGGACCTCACCGTTATTAAGGTGAGACTCAAGGGCAGAAGCGCAGAAAGACTATAGGTGTATATCATCTCGGCTTATTTCCCGGACGAAGCTGAGGTTTCAAAGATCAGAAAACCCAGGAACACGCTTTAGGACTCATACAAATAGGAACTGAAAGGCAGGCTCGTGGAACTCCCCATAAGCTACGGTACCATGGATGAGTTAGAGCATGCCGCGGATTTTCTTCGAAGGGCTCTGATTACATCATATGAGAACAGTTGCCCCACTAGTATAATTAGATCTAGGAAAGGAGCGGTGTGGTGGAATAACAAACTTGAGAAATTCCGTAGAAAGACTAGAGCGATGTACAACAGGGCAAACAGAACTAAACTGCCTTCAGGCTGAGACATCTACATGATGACTCAGAATGAATACAAGAAAAACATAAGAACCTACAAACATGATGATTGGAGGCGCTTCTGTGAGGAATCTAAGAATATTCCGGAGACAGGCTCTACAAGATCCTGGCATAAAATTATGGCGAGTTTGCCGAAGACGAAGAAGAAAAACTGAATCGCCTGTTGGAAGTCCACTTCTTAGGTTTTCAGCGAACTCGATCCGACCGAGAGAAGGAATGCTGGGGCCAGTAGAGGGATAAGGCTGACTGGAGTTTCGCCGCAAATGTCGTTAATATCAAGAAGATGGAATGGTCCATCGGGTCTTTCTTCTCCTTTCAATCACCGGAGGGGTAGGCGTCTAACCTCTTACAAAAGGGCATGGACCTCATCGCCCCCCTACTGATGAACTGAACTGAAGGTTCTTCTTTCTGAAGACGCTAGAGAAACTGGTCGAGACATATATCAGATATGAGGTGCTCTGTAGAAACTGCGCTTCATGCTGCCTTGGCAAAATTGGAGCAGCAGCTTGAGCAAGATGGGTATGCTGGTAGCACCTTCTTGGACATAGAGAGTGCCTTCAGCAATACACCTCCAGATGTCATCTCTCGGGAGGCTTCAAGATGTGGCGTGCCAGAACATCTAGTAAGCTAAATAGAAAGCATGCCACAAGATAAGCGACTCGAAACTAGATGAGGCAAAGGTCTAGTCAGGCGAGTAGCGACGCGGCGATGCCCGCAAAAGGGGTCTCCTGTTAACCCTCCTGTGGTGCATGTTAGTGGAAGGCCCCCACCGTAGGCTAAATGATGAAGGGTATTATACCCAGAGCTACGCGGATGACTTTGTAATTCTAGTCAGGGGGGCTCATCAGGAAACGTTAATGGGTCTTACAATATCAGCACTGCGCATCTTTGAGCGACAGTTTAGGGCTTTCGCTTAATCCGGGAATGACCAGTCTAGTCATTTTTACGAGAAAGCTCAAAGTGTCGACAGTTGACGCCCCTGCATTCCGTGGTAAGAAGCTGATGATCTCAGACACAGTTAAATACCTAGGAGTAATCCTAGATAGCAAACCGAAATGACAGAAAAACTTTCTGGTAGACAGACACTTGTCGTGGTAGTCAACACCTGCTGAAAGTGGTGAGCCTTGCTCTAGGGAATCCCCTACGATTGCAAGTGATCCAGAGTAATCTTATGCAATTCAGAGTATTTTTAGGCAATTCAGAGTAATTCTGCACATAGAGGTAATCCAGGGTAATCCAGGGCAATCCACCTATGATTCTCATCATTTTTAGGAGTTTACCTCTCTGTTTGCTCTTAGCTGGAATTGTTGCAAGCATGAGTCATTTGTAGCCTAATATGCCTCTTCTTCTACACTTATGATAATAATATTTTTTTCTTACATGACACTGACCGATTTTTGTATTGCATTGTATTTCCAGAGTCAGCGCGCAGTTTCTTAATTTTCTAATGTAGGTCAGCTAACAAGAAGCCTTGTAAACTGATAGGTGCTAAAACTGCTTAAAGTGTCATTGGCATTGGCACTGACATTAATTTAATATTTATAAATTGATACATTTTTAAGCTAATAACCCAAAAAGAAAAAAAAAATCTGATCAAAAATAAAAGAAAATATCAAAATTTTAGAAAAAATCAGCTTCAAGCGAAGTCATCAAGAGGCCGTTCGTAAACTATAAATATGAACATCTCCCCACCCTCTTTGAGTCAAAAATGTTTCTTCAATTTTATTTGATGAACGCCTAAAATAAAACACGAAACATAAAAACATAATATTTTGACATTCTTGATATTCTTGTAAATAAGATTGATGTCAAGGTAGCATAGTGTATTCAACATGGAAAAATGTTCTTTAAAAACAGATGAATTTTAAACGAAAGAGTTTTGTTTTCCAGCTAAAAAAGTAGAATCTTTTAGAAAACAGTTGACTTTTAAATCCGAAAATATGATTTTTTAACCAAGTTGAATTTTCAACCAAAGGGTCGAATTTTCCAACAAAAAAATAATTAATTTTAACCACAAACAGTTAAATTTTTACACAGAAAAGATGACTACTTAACAAAATAGTAGAATTTTCAACAAAATAATTAAATTTTCAACCAAAGAGGTGGATCTTTAACTAATAAATATAATTTTTAACAAATTGGTATAACTTTAAACCAAGTAGGTAAATTTTCAATTAAGAAGATTAATTTTGCACCAAAAAAAAATGAATTTACCACAAAACACATAAATTTTCAATCAAATTGTTGAATTTTCAACTATGAACGATTTTTCAGCCAAAAAGAACGAATTTTTATCAAAGTAGTTCAATTTTCAACCCAAGATTTTTAAGGAAATGATTACATTTTTAACAAAATAGTTGAGTTTTCAACTAAATAATTAAATTTCGAACAAAAAAGTGGAATTTTTAGCAAAATAATTAAATTTTTAAGAAAATAGTTGAATTTGCAACTAAAGTGATGAATCTTCAACTGAAGAATTGAATTTTCAGCAAAGAATTTCAACCAGTTCTTGAATCTTCAAAACAAAAAAGGCGGATTCTCTAGAAAAAAAAATTTGAATTTTGAATTTGAATTTTGAATAAAGTAGTTCAATCTTCAACCAAACAAATTAATTTTTAACAAAGTAGTTCTACGTTTAACCAATTAGTTGAATTTTCAATCAAAAAATGTAAATTTTTAATTTTAATTTTGAATAAGTTAGTTCAATCTTCAACTAAACCAATTAATTTTTAACAACGTAGTTCTACATTTTACTAAGTAATTGAATTTTCAACCAAAATATTTAAATTTTGAATTATGAATAAACTAGTTCAGTCTTCAACCCACACATTCATTTTTAACAAACGTAGTTCTACGTTTAACCAAGTAGTTGAATTTTCAATAAAAAAATTTAAATTTTGAATTACAATTTTGAATAAAGTTCAGTCTTCAACTAAATAAATAAATTGTTAAAAACGCATGTCTACGTCTAACCAAGTAGTTGAATTTTCAGTCAAAAAATTTAAATTTTTGAACAAGGTAGTTCAATCTTCATCCAAATTAATTAATCGAAAAATATAAATTTTGAATTTTGAAAAATTTAGTTTATTCTTCAACCAAATAAATTAATTTTTAACACCGTAGTTCGACGGTTAACCACTTAGTTGAATTTTCAATCAAAACATTTTAATTTCAAATTTTGAATAAAGTTGTTCAATCTTCAACCAAAAAAAAAAAATAATTTTCAACTACGTAGTTCTATGTTTAACCAATTAGTTGATTTTTCAATCGAAAAATATAAATTTTGAATTTTGAAAAATGTAGCTGAATCTTCAACCAAATAAATTAATTTTTAACAACGTAGTTCTACGTTTAACCACTTAGTTGAATTTTCAATCAAAACATTTGAATTTAAAATTTTGAATAAAGTTGTAAAATCTTCAACCAAAAAAAAATAATTTTCAACTACGGTAGTTCTAGGTTTTACCAAGCAGTTGAATTTTCAACCAAAAAATTTAAATTTTGAATGAAGTAGTTCAATTTTCAACCAAATAAATTATCTTTTAATAACCCATTTCTATGTTTAACCAAGTAGTTGATTTTTCAATCAAAAAATATAAATTTTGAATTTTGAAAAATGTAGCTGAATCTTCAACAAAATCAATTAATTTTTAACAACGTAGTTCTACGTTTTACCAAGTAGTTAAATTTTCAACCAAAAATTTAAATTTTGAATTTGAATTCGGTACAAAGTAGTATAATCTTCAACCAAACAATTTAATTTTTAACAACGTAGTTCTACGTTTTACCAAGTAGTTGAATTTTCAATCAAAAAAATTAAATTTTGAATTTTGAACAACATAGTTCAATCTTCAACCAAATTAATTAATTTTTAACAATCTAGTTCTATGTTAATAAAGTAGTTCAAATTTTATTTAAATAAATTAAATTTTGAACAAAGTACTTTCATTAATTTTTTTCTGAAAACAGATCTCCTTTCCCTCCGCCGGGACTCGAACCACAGAACTTCTAATTTCCAGTCAGGTGCTTTCCCATTAAGCTACTAGAGAGATCGAGAGAAGAAACCTTTTTCGGAAATGCACGCATTATTATGCTAGATGGTACAAATCAAATTTTTTCCAAGGAATCTGTATTATCATTAGAGAATATGATAATTTTTTTATGTATTTTTCCAGATTAGATGGAGCTATGAATTAAAAATTCTTTTAATTAATTTTTTTCTGAAAAAAAATCTTCTCCTTTCGCTCCGCTGGGAGTCGAACCACAGAACTTGTGATTTCCGGTCAGGTGCTTTCCCATTAAGCTACTAGAGAGATCGAGAGAAGAAATCTTTTTCAGAAATACACGCATTATTATGCTAGATGGTGCATGAATTAAATTTTTCTCAAGGAATCTGTATTATCATTAGAGAATAACAGAAATTTTTAACGTCTTTCTCAGACTAGATGAATTACTATGAATTACAAATTAAATTAAATTAACTATGAATTACAAATTATTTTAAATAATTTTTTTCTGAAAAAAGATCTTCTCCTTTCGCTCCGCTGGGAGTCGAGCCACAGAACTTCTGATTTTCAGTCAGGTGCTTTCACATTAAGCTACTAGAGGGATCGAGAGGAGAAACCTTTTTCAGAAATACACGCATTATTATGCTAGATGGTACAAATCAAATTTTTTTCAAGGAATCTTTATTATCTTTAGAGAATAACAGAAATTTTTATCGTCTTATTATTCTTATATAAATAATTTTTTATTAAATAAATAAACTATAAATTAAAAATTATTTTAATTAGCATAATAATGCGTGCATTTCTGAAAAACGTTTCTTCTCTCGATCTCTCTAGTAGCTTAATGGGAAAGGACCTGACCGGAAATCAGACGTTCTGTGGTTCGACTCCCAGCGGAGTGAAAGGAGATCTTTTTTCCAGGAAAAAATTAATTGTAATAATTTGTAATTCATAGCTCCATCTAGTCTGAAAAATAATGCGTGTATTTCTGAAAAATGTTTCTTCTCTCGATCTCTCTAGTAGCTTAATGGTAGTAACAACTCACCGGAAATCAGAAGTTCTGTGGTTTGACTCCCAGCGGAGCGAAAAAAGAAGCTCTTTTTCAGAAAAAAATTTATGAAGATAATTTGTAATTCATAGTTTATTTAATTTAATTTTTAATTCATAGTAATTCATCTAGCCTGAAAAAGACGTTAAAAGTTTCTGTTATTCTCTAATAATACAGATTCCTTGAAAAATTTGATTTGTACTATCTAGCATAATAATTCGTGTATTTCTGAAAAAGGTTTCTTCTCTCGATCTCTCTAGTAGCATAATAGGAAAACACCTGACCGGAAATCAGAAGTTCTGTGGTTCGACTCCCAGCGGAGCGAAAAGAGAAGCTCTTTTTTTCGGAAAAAAATTAATTAAAATAATGTGTAATTCATAGTTCCATCTAATCTGAAAAGACGTTAAAATTTCTTTTATCCTCTAATGATAATACAGATTCCTTGAAAAAAATTTGATTTTCATCATCCAGCATAATAATGCGTGTATTTCTGAAAAAGGTTTCTTATCTCGATCTCTCTAGTACCTTAATTACGGAATCAGCTATGTATGTCTTTCCGATGACTCTTTGCGATGATTCTTTGCAAATTGACAACAATTATTCATTATTTAAACAATTTTTATAAACAAATTCACAGTTTGGCGATTTTTCAATGAATAGGCTCAATGTTTGTTTACGGAATCAACTAGGTATGTCTTTCCGATGACTCTTTACTATGATTCTTTGCAAATTAACAACAATCATTCATAATTTAAACAATTTTTATAAACAAATTCACAGTTTGGCGATTTTTCAATGAATAGGCTCAAAGTTTCTTTACGGAATCAACTAGGGATGTCATTCCGATGACTCTTAACGATGATACTTCGCAAATTGACAACAATTATTCATTATTTAAACAATTTTTATAAACAAATTCACAGTTTGGCGATTTTTCAATGAATAGGCTCAATGTTTGTTTACGGAATCAACTAGGTTTGTCTTTCCGATGACTCTTTACTATGATTCTTTGCAAATTGACAACA
>CAKNYM010048049.1:93597-127633 GCA_932195095.1 Andricus curvator
TGATACTTTGCAAATTGACAATAATTATTCATTATTTAAACAATTTTTATAAACAAATTCGCAGTTTGGCGATTTTTCAATTCATACGCTCAATTTTTGTTTATGGAATCAACTAGGGATGTCTTTACAATGACTTTTTACTATCATACATTGCAAACTATCAACAATTATTCATTATTTCAACAATTTATATAAACAAATTCACAGTTTGGCGACATTTCAATGGATACGCTCAATTTTTGTTTACAAAATCAATTAGGTATGTCTTTCCGATGACTCTTTACCATCATACTTTGCGAATTGACAACAATTATTCATTATTTAAACAATTTTTATGAACAAATTCACAGGTCGGCGACTTTTAAATGAATAGGCTCAATTTTTGTTTACGGAATCAACTAGGGATGTCTTTCCAATGACTCTTTACTATCATACATTGCAAAATTACGATAATTATTTATTATTTAAACAATTTATATAAACAAATTCACAGTTTGGCGACTTTTCAATGAATAGGCTCAATTTTTGTTTACGGAATCAACTAGGGATGTCTTTCCGATGACTCTTTGCTATGATACTTTACAAATTGACAACAATAATACATTATTTAAACAATTTTTATAAACAAATTCATAGATGCAATGAATGGGCTCAATTTTTGCAGACGAAATCAACTAAGAATGTCTTTCGGATGACTTTTTGTTATGATACTTTGCAAATTAGCAATAATGATCCATTATTTAAACAATTTTTATGAACAAATTTTGAAGGTTTGTTTTTTATGAATTGTTATGAATGAATTTTGTGTCCATTTTTTTCCGGTTGACAACTTCGATTGTTTCTTAATCCAATTAACTCACGTAATTTTCAAAAGCAATGCTTTAGCTTCTGAAACAAAATGCATTTGCTTATAACAATTGTTTGAATAATGAATAATTGTTGTCAGTTTTCAAAGTAGGATGGTAAAGAGTAATTGGAAAGACATCCTTAGTTGATTCCGTGAACAAAAATTGAGTCTATTCATTGAAAAATCGCCAAACTGAATTTGTTTATAAAAAATTGTTTAAATAATAAATAATTGTTGTGAATTTGCAAAGTATCATAGTAAATAGTCATCGAAAAGACATACCTAGTTGATTCCATAAACAGAAATTGAACCTATCCATTTAAAAATCGCCAAACTGTGAATTTGTTTGTAAAGATTGTTTAAATAATGAATCATTGTTGTCAATTTGCAAACTATGATGGTAAAGAGTCATCGGAAAGATATACCTAGTTGATTCCGTAAACAAAAATTGAGCCTATTCATTGAGAAATCGCCAAACTGTGAATTTGTTTATGAAAATTGTTTAAATAATGAATAATTGTTGTCAATTTGCAAAGTATCATAGTAAAGAGTCATCTAAAAGACATCCCTAGTTGATGCCGTAAACAAAAATTGAGCCTACTCATTGCAAAGTCGCCAAACTGTGAATTTGTTTATGAATATTGTTTAAACAATTAACAAAAAGCATCTATTCTCAATGAGTGGTAATGGGACATTCATTTCTCTCACATTTTATACAAAATCTATTATTTTCAATGAGCTAAACATTGCAAATTCCAAAAAATGACTTTCCTTCATTACTTTGTTTATAACACAATAACAATTTTTTTAGATTATTCTCACCAACTGGAAATTATTCCCTTATAGTTGTAACACTGTTTTGAGATTTTCTTTGATCAATCTGAATGTCTTACAAGAAATTGCACTTGGGAAAAGTTAAAACAAAATTTCAACTTTGTTGTTAAATAACAAATTCTTAAACAATTAAAAAAAAATCTGATTACACAAATCTTTTCAAAATTTTAAAAGCTTCTATCTTTCAAAAAACGTTTAAATCGGTATAATTTTACATTCTCAGCACAAATTTGAAACTAGCATAACTCGCCGACCTGTCATGTATGGGTTAATTGTTAAGAATGGCCAAAAACAGCCTAAATGCATCTAATACTGTAAGAAATGCAATGCTGATAATAACATACAACATCAAACTCACAAACCCCAAATTCACAAACCCCAAGCCCAAAAAAAACCCCAAACCCACTAACCCCAAGCCCACAAACCCCAAGTCCACAAACTCCAAGCCCACAAACCCCAAACCCACTAACCCAAAGCGTACAAACCACAAGCCCACAAACCCCAAGCCCACAAACCCCAAGCCCATAAATCCCAAGCCCACAAACCCACAAACCTCAAGCTCACGAACCCTAAGGCCATCAACCCCAAGCCCACAAACCCTCAAATTCACAAACGCCAAGCCCACAAACTTCAAACCCACAAACCCCAAGCTTGGGATATGTGGGCTTGGGGTTTGTGGCTTTGAAGTTGGTGGGCTTAGGGTTCGTGAGTTTGAGGTTTGTGGGCTTGTGGTTTGTGGGCATGGGGTTTGTGGGTTAGTAGGTTTGGGGTTTGTGGGTTTGTGGGCTTGGGGTTTGCGGGTTTGAAGTTTGTGGGCTTGGGGTTTGTGAATTTGGGGTTTTTGGGCTTGGGGTTTGTGAGTTTGAGGCTGTATGTCGAAGAGTTGTGCTAGTTTCAAATTTGTGTTGAGAATGTAAAATTATACTGGAATCTTATTGTTGAGTTTTTGATCAACTTAATTTTTCGAGAGGATACCTGTTTTACTGACTTTTGAAAAAAACGTGCAGAATACTTGACGTTTGGTATAGTATTACGCAGGATTATCATATAGGAATGACCTGGTCGCAGGTGAACATTTAGATTGAGTTGTCCCGAGTATTTAAAAAAAAAATTACCGAGGTGTATCGAGAATTGTGACGTAGGCAGAATTTTGTCCATTTTTCCCCACTGTGGCGCCTGCTTTGACTAATTTTTTTATATAAACGGAAAGCAAACCAGTATCTAAGATATCATACAATCTATTATTGATATCGAGGAATGTAAGTTTTACCATTCGATGTGGGGTACGTAGGGCAAGGAATAACGCTTATAAAATTGGTCTGTGATATACGACAATTTGTTGATTCAAGGATGTTAAAATTGTTGGTATACGGTTCCAAAATTTATTAAAAAGCATTTAACGATTTGCCCTTCGACGAAGGGCCTCTTCAGATGTACAATTATGCGTATTAGCCTAAATAGAGAAAAAAATCGTCAACCATTTTAATCACATTGTTTCCAAAAACAAAGTAAAAAACATTTCTTTATGTATGATAATCTTCACCATGTTGTATCTTAACGGAACAAGTCCTTATGGCAACACTGAGCGAAGAATTCCCGTGTAGTTCGGGTTCACACCCCAATAGTTCGGTGGTTTCTCTTTTTTTTTTGTTTCACACGAAGGTTTGGCGCGCTTGCACTACTGAGACGTGCGATCACCCAAACCATTCGGGTGGTCACCTGAAACAGCAGCGGCCGAAGTGGTGGGGCGCCCGCCCGAATAGTTGGGGAGCTTGCACGAATGATTCGGAAGATTCAAGTCGTCAACCGCGTTGGATGTTGCGCGTTCGACGTTTGCGCATGTTCACTAATGATTTGATTATTCGACTCATGTGCAAGCAAAGAATAATGTTTTATATTTCTCTTACCTTCGTTAATGATTATCGAAAGAAAAACCAGATAACTAGTTACACTTTATTCCACTGACATCACGGACATGAACAATAAAATCGACATAAACTAGAAACAGTGACATTCGGGAAGAGCCTGATGTTCATCAGCTGCGGCCATTAGCGAACATGCGCAAACGTCGAACGCGCAACATCCAACGCGGTTGACGACTCGAATCTCCCGAATCATTCGTGCAAGCTCCCCAACTATTCGGGCGGGCGCCCCACCACTTCGGCCGCTGCTGTTTCAGGTGAGCACCCTAATGGTTGGGGTGATTGCACGTCTCAGTAGTGCAAGCGCGCCAAACCTTCGTGTGAAACAAAAAAAAGATAAACCACCCGAACTATTGGGGTGTAAACCCGAACTACACGGGAATTCTTTGCTCAGTGAAGTCATTGTATTATCATTTTTTTAAATTTGTCAAAAATCGTACAAGCTATACATTAATTGTGAATGCTGTTAAATGGTATAGCGGATGGTTAAAGAGGTGATAAAGAAAATGATTTTCATGGTGGCATTAAATTATAATAAAAATATTAGTGGGCCATCACGTCATCCTTCATTCAGCCATCATGAGAAAGTGACAATTAGTAAATATAGAGCAATAATATTGTATGCACAAGGTCATTATCTTATCGTAAACACATTCTTAACTTCTAGTGTATTGAAATATATATTTATCACAAACTAGTTGTTCCGGTTATTATTGATTTGGTAGTTAATAATTATTTAGCTGTTTAACATTTAGTTCAAATTAGTTATTTCAGTTGACAATTGTGCCGTAAGTTCAACAATTATTAGTGCTATCAATCAGATTCAAATATATGTTGCTTAAATCTTCAATGTGGGTTGTTTTGTTGATGGAGGATTTGTTCTTTGCTTTATGGAACATTCCCTAAAAATTCTTTGTTTTTGGTTAGTTTCGACATCTTGATATTCTCTTGTTCTTGTGCTCATTTATCCTAGTATGTTGTTTGTTTTTTTAGACCTTTCCCCAATGGGTCCTTTCCGTTCATAAAGCATTTAAAACAATCGTGGTCGTAGCGCAGTAAAAATTTATCAATATTACTGTTATTAGTTTCAAGATTTGTAGAGCTATTGATGCTACTATTGGTTTGATTTTCAATATTCTCTATCCTCTTGTCTCAAAAGCTTATACTCATGTTGTTTTCTCTCTCTATAGTGAACTGTAAGCCTTGTGTTAAACTTGTGAAATTTTTCTAACAAATCTCCAATGTTGTTTTTATGAACACAAGTCAGTATATCATCCACATAGCGGAAGGAAAATTCAACCTCGTATGGAATAGCTTTGAGAATATTGCTTTCAAGATTTTCCATGACCAAACTGGCAACCGAAGCTGATATAGGAGAAACCATTGGTACTTAGAAAATTTGCCTGTAGAAACTATTATTGAAAAAACAATATGCATCTTCTAGAGAAAATTCCAGAAGTCTCGTGAAGGATCCTTGAGGAAGATTAATATGTGCACTGAATTGTGGCCATTTTTTTCATTCTTACTGACCTTTTGTACGAAATCAGAACTGTCTTTTACAAATGTATTGGTTTTTCCTAAAATTTTCTGAATCCGTAAGCTAATAAATTTAGATAAATTGTACAAAGGTGATCCCACAAAGGATGTGACTGGTCTCATTGGTATACTTGTATAGGTACCTTCGGCTAGCCATAGACCCTGGGCGAAACACCATTGTAGCTTTTTGAAAGTTCACTTAACTCTGGTTTCAAAATGTTAGTTTTAACCATATACCCGATAATTTAATTTAATTCCTCTTCAATCTTATTCGTTGGATGTTTATCTATTTCTTTGCAAGTGGTGTCATCCTCAAGTATTGATGCTAAGGCTTAGTCGAAGGGAGAAACGTCAAACGTTTTTCAATAAATTTTGGACCAGTGTACCGACAACTCTAACATCATTTATTTAATTTTCTCATCTGGTCGACATTCATCAACATCAGTTGATAGAGTACTTAATATTTTTTACACTAAGTGAACTTCTTTCGACTCAGTCACAATTATGTATCTAAGTTTTCCAAATAAAGTTGAGCTATTTTCTGAACCCACTGATATGATCATATTCTCTTCATAGAATGTTCCATAAGCTTTCAACCAAGGTACACACAGCTTTTTATCGATAGCTTCTGGGACAATATTTTTAAAGGTGTTATCCTTCACAATTCGTAAATCGTCTTCATTGAACCTTCCAAGGATAATTTTGCTTCAAAACCTCTATTGCGCATGAACCTAGTCGGAGTTGATGTTTTAAAAGTAGAGAATACGCAGGATTTGTCCTGGACGTTATTCGCGTATTATAATCTTTGGATTCTCTATGGTTTGATTCAAATCTATCACAGAAGAATTGATAAATTCTCGATTTAGCATAGCCAAAAGATCATTACCTGTTTCATCCTTTTGACTTTTACGGTCAGCCACCTACCAGGAACCTGCTGGTATTAAGCGGAGAATTCATTTGGATAGACAGACTGGAATTCAGAAGGATAGGGCTGGCTTATATTTGAGAAAAGATAGCAAAAGATTCAATTTGTTAGAAGAATTGGGATTAAAAAAGATATACAACATTTTGGATTGCCCAATGGATGGAAAAGGATAGTGGTGACTGAGCGGAAGATTTATTTTGATAGAAAGAATGGGATTAGTGAGGTTAGGGCTAACTTATATTTCAGAAAAGATGGAAATGGCTTCACCTGGATAGGAAGACAGGGATTGAAAAAGATAGGCAAAATTTACGATTGCCTAATGGATAGAAAAGGATAGAGGTGGATAAGCGAAGGATTCGGTTGGATAGAACGACTGGGATTCAGAAGGATGAGGCTATCTTATATTTCAGAAATGATAGAAAAGGATTCAATTAGATAGAAAAATAGAGATTGAAAAAGATAGACGAAATTTATGAATGCTTAATAGATGGAAAAGTATAGAGATGGATGAGCAGAGGATTCATTTAGATAGAAAGACTGGGATTAAAGAAGATGGGGCTATTTTATATTTCAGGAACAATAGAAATGAATTCACTTGAATAGGTAGACAGAGTTTCAGAAAGATAGACAAAATTTTGGATTGCCTAATGGATAGAAAAGGAATGAGGTGGATAAGCGAAGGATTCATGTCGACGGCAAGGCTGGGATTCAGATGGTTAGGGCTGACTCATATTCGAAAAAAGATAGAAAAGGTTTCAATTAGATAGGAAGATAGGGATTGAAAAAGATAGACAAAATTTTGGATTGCCTAATGGATAGAAAAGGATAGAGTTGGATCAGTGAAGGATTCATGTCGATAGAAAGAATGGGATTCGTAAGATTAGGGCTGACTTATATTTCAGAAAAGATAGAAATGTATTCACTTGAATAGGAAGACAGGGATTGAAAAAGATAGACAAAAATTTGTTTCGTATAATGGATAGACAAGGACAGAGGTGGATAAGATGTGAATAAGTTTTGACAGAAAGACTGGGATTCAAGATGATAGGGCTATCTTATATTTCAGAAACGATAGAAATGGATTCACTTGGATAGGAAGACAGGGATAAAAAAAGATAGACAAAATTTTAGATTGCCTAATGGATAGAAAATTATAGGATAGGGCTGACTTATATTTGAAAAGAAGATAGAAAAGGTTTCAATTAGATAGGAAGATAGGGATTGAAAAGGATAGACAAAAATTTGTTTTGTATAATGGATAGACAAGGACACAGGTGGATAAGCTGTGAATACATTTGGACAGAAAGAGTGGGATTCAAGAAGATAGGGCTATCTTATATTTCAGAAACGATAGAAATGGATTTACTTGGATAGGAAGACAGGGATTAAAAAAGATAGACCAAATTTGGGACTGCCTAATGGATGGAAAAGGATAGAGGTGGATAAGCGGAGGATTCATTTGGATAGAACGACTAGGATTTAGAAGGATAGGGCTATCTTTTATTTCAGAAAAGATAGAAAAGGATTCAATTAGATAGAACAATATGGATTAAAAAAGATAGACGCTATTTTAGATTGCCTTACGGATAGAGAAGGATAGATTTGGGTAATCGTAGGATTTATGTCGATAGAAAGGCTGGGATTCGGAAGGATAGGGCTGACTTATATTTAAAAAAGACAGCAAATGATTCAATTAGATAGCAATATAGGGATTGAAAAAGAGAGACAAAATTTTGTATTGACTGATGGATAGAAAATGATATAGGTGGATAAGCGGAGGATTCATGTAGATAGAAAGACTGGGATTCAGAATGATAGGGCTGACTTATATTTGAAAAAAGATATAAAAAGTTTCAATTAGATAGGAATGTAGGGATTAAAAAAGATAGGCAAGATTATGGATTGTATAACAGATATAAAAGGATAGAAACGAATAGGAAAGGATAGATGTGTATAAGCTGTGGATACATTTAGATAGAAAGGCTGGGATTCAAGAAGATAGGTCTATCTTAGATTTGAAAAAAGATAGAAAAGGATTCAATTAGATAAGAACATAGGGTATGAAAAAGATAGACAAGATTTTGGATTGCCTCATGGATAGAACAAGATAGTCGTGGATAAGCGAAGGATTTATTTGAATGGAAATACTAGGATAGGGATAGGGAGTGGAAAGAAAAGGATGCATGTCGTTAGGTGCTGGATAGATATGGATGGGAAGATTGGGATTCAAAAGAATAGAGGTGATTGTAGATTGAAAGAAAGATAGAAAAGGATCGAAGGGATAGACAAGGGATAAAGATGGATACATCGTTTCTTTTAATTTCAATCTTAGAGATAGAAAATGATTCAAACGGATAGAGACTCTATCTTTTTACTTCCAGCAGGGTCCTTTCTTAAAATTCCGCACAAATTCCGGACTCCGCAGGTTGTCCTAAACTATCCGAAATCAAGGCGGTTTTTGTCATCCGGATTTCATCCGGTCTAGTCGGGAATTTGTCCGGTCCACGAGTTCGTAATTAGATTCCGAATTTCGTCCGGTCTTGCCCGACATTAGCACGGTCCGACGTATACTTTCCATCCAGGTTTTATCCGAACACATCGTCCGGTGTGTTGGAAATCGGAATCCGATTTTCATCCGATCTTGTCCGAAATTTGTATGGTGCGCGTGCTCGAGAATCGAATCCGAATTTCATCCGGTGTTATCTAAAATTTGTACAGTCCGCGTACTTGACATTGGAATCCAAATTTCATCCATTCTTGTCTAAAATTTTCACGGTCCGCGTACTCCAAACTAGAATCCGAATTTCATTCCGCCTTGCCCGAAATTCGAGCATTTCTCATACTCGAAATTGGAATCCAAATATCATTCGGGTTCGAAATGTGTCCGGTTCGCGTAATAAAAATTAGAATCTGAATTCGATCAACCCAAAAGACGTCTTTTAGATATGAGACGGGTGCGGACTAATTTCGAATCCTATTTCGTTTTTGATGTAATCTGAAAAAAAAAACGAACGAATTTCGGATTCCAGTTGAAAAAAATAATTTCAGATTTGATGCTTCGGACGAATTTCAGACGGGTGCGGACTTATTTCGGATCCCATTTCTTGTCGCATACAATCCAGCCGAAAACGAACGAATTTCGGATCTCACTTTACAAAAAATATAATTTCAGATTTTATACTCCGGACGAATTCCAGACAGGTGCGGACTTATTTTGGTTCCCATTTCTTGTCGGATACAATCTAGACGAAAACGGACGAATTTCGGATTCCACTTTGCGAAAAATGATTTCTGATTTCATACTCCGGACGAATTCCAGACAGGTGCGGACTAATTTCGGATCCCATTTCTTGTCGGGTACAATCCGGACGAAAACGGACGAATTCCGTTTTCCACTTGAAAAAAATAATTTCAGATTTTATACTACGGACGAATTCCGGACAGGTGCGGACTTATTTCGGATTCCGTCTTTTGTGAGATACAATCCAAACTAAAACGGACGAATTTCGGATCTCACTGTACAAAAAATATAATTTCAGATTTTATACTCCGGATGAATTCCAGACAGGTGCGGACTGATTTCGGATCCCATTTCTTGTCGGATACAATCCGGATGAAAACGGACAAATTCCGGTTTCCACTTGGAAAAAATAATTTCAGATTTTATACTTTAGGCGAGTTCCAGACAGGTGCGGACAGATTTCGGATCCCATTTCTTGCCGGATACAATTCGGACGAAAACGAACGAATTTCGGATTCCACTTTGCAACAAATTCTTTCTGATTTCATACTCCGGACGAATTCCAGGCAGGTGCGGACTGATTTCGAATCCCATTTCTTGCCGGACACAATCCGGACGAAAGCGGACGAATTTCGGATTCTACTTTGCAAAAAATTATTTTATATTTCACACTCAGGGCCAATTCCGGACAGGTGCGGACTAATTTCGGATTTCATTTTGCAAAAAATTATTTCTGATTTCATACTCCAGACCAATTCCAGACAGGTGCGGACTGATTTTGGATCCCATTTCTTGTCGGATACAATCCGAATGAAAACGGGCGAATTCTGTTTTCCACTTGCAAAAAATAATTTCAGATTTTATACTACGGACGAATTCCGGACAGGTGCGGACTTATTTCGGATTCCGTCTTTTGTGAGATACAATCCGAACTAAAACGGACGAATTTCGGATCTCAATTTACAAAAAATATAATTCAAGATTTTATACTCCGGACGAATTTCAGACGCGTGCGGACTTATTTCGGATCCCATTTCTGGTCGGATACAATCCGGATGAAAACGGATGAAAACGGACGAATTCCGGTTTCCAATTGGAAAAAATAATTTCAGATTTTATACTTTAGGCGAATTCCAGACAGGTGCGGACTGATTTCGGATCCCATTTCTTGCCGGATACAATTCGGACGAAAACGAACGAATTTCGGGTTCCACTTTGCAAAAAATTATTTTCGATTTCACAATCCTGGCAAATTCCGGACAGGTGCGAACTAATTTGTGATTCCATTTTTTTGCGGATAGACTCCGGACGAAAATGCACGAATTTCGAATTCGCCTTAACAAACAATTATTTCAGATGTTATAGTTTGGACGAATTCCGGACAGGTGCGGGCTAATTTCGGATTCCATTTTTTTGGAGGGGATACAATCCCGACGAAAACGAACGAATTTCGGATTCCACTTTGCAAAAAATGATTTCTGATTTCATACTCCGGAGGAATTCCAGGCAGGTGCGGACTGATTTCGGATCCCATTTCTTGTCGGATACAATCCGAATGAAAACGGGCGAATTCTGTTTTCCACTTGAAAAAAATAATTTCAGATTTTATACTACGGACGAATTCCGGACAGGTGCGGACTTATTTCGGATTCAAATTCCTCAAGCAATTCTGCGAGGATTAATTCTCTCACTCGAGGATTTCCTCCAGGAATTTAAAAATCCTCGCGGATTTTCTCGTGTTTTCCTCGTCCGAAAATAACACGAGGATTTCCTCGAGGATTTTTTCAATAGGGATCATCTAGGATTGCTGTGAAGATCTTATACAGCGTGTTCAGACAAGTTATTGGCCTGTAATTCTTAGGGTCAGACAAGTTACCCACTTCGGGAGGAACACTGTGTGTCCTTCCACCAAGCACTGCGGAATAGGTTCTGCCTACCAGATGCTGGTGGGGTTGAAGGAAACTTCTTCCGCCAGAAGGTCCCGATAGCATCTGGTCGCGGAGCGGAATAGTTCTTCATGCCTCTTAATACTTTTTTCACCTCATCGCTAGTGATAGGTAGGTATTCCTCCTTAGATGTTATAAGGGCACTGCACAACTCCTTGAAGCTATTTATGTCCTTTGTGTCTTCATTTCGTGGATGCTGGGCTTTGTAAACTTCTCTCCAAAATGCCTCGACCTCCTCTGATTTGGGCGGGTGGTCGACAGTAACCAGAGGGTCTTGAAGCAGTCGGGATGGGTCAGAGAAAAACTGTTCGTTTTCTCTGACCCAACTCTCCCTCCGCTCTAGACTTCTCCAAGTATCAGATAGTACCCGTATTCTGTCAACAATATGCTGCCCGATGGTCAGTAGCTTTTACTTGTTGAGTATGTGTCGATGGATCCGCAGTTCGCGCGCGAAGTGTCGGATCCTGTCGGTGAAATTACTGCCAGATGATAAGTAGTCAATCACACGCTGAATGCGGGACGCATACTGTCTTGTCCACCCTGTGTTTGTAATAAATTGATGCATCCGTCTTTTGGTCTTATATTCAGCCGTTGGTTTTGTTTTACAGTTTGCCTCCGCCAAAGTAGTCGCTGCATTATACACACCACATGTGATGGTCAAGAAGTTGGACTCTTCGGAAAATTCTCCACGAAACCCATCATCTAGTTCAGCCAGATCTTTGGGCTTGAGAGAAACCTGAATGTTGATGTTTTTCAGGGTCCTGAAGCATCGCTATTCCTCTATTGGATGCCTGCCCGCGATTGGTCTCAGTGTCGCTTATCTTTCTCTGTTGCCGGTTTGTTCTGGCTGCGGTAGAGTAGGCGCTTCTCTTATATAACCCCCTTTCCGGAGGTCTTCGGCACGGTTTGCCAGAAGTTGATGTGAAAAGTGCGAGAGCTCTGGGTCTTTCTCGCACCACAGAGCATGCAATCGCGCTATATACCCGTCTCGTTTAGGGACCATGCTGGTATCGCAGCCCCCATGAGCAGATCGTCCCTCAATCGATCGGTCCACTCAAAAGTATTGAGATTTTGCTGGTCCATCGCATTGACTCTGTCTTGATTGGCATCTAAGAATTATTTAACTTGATTACCATATTTCTCAATTCAAAGATTCGCAACCATCGAACTAAATAAATATTTCTGAAAGCCAAAGCTTAGAGAGACTCACATTATCAGGAAACCTATTTTAGTACTCAAACCCGTTAATTTCCTGTATAGATGAAATTATAATTTATGGTTGAGATATATTGTCCTTAAATTTTACAATTTTGTTATTTGTAATTTAGGAACATGAAAATATTTCTTGTACTATGCGTTACAACGCTTTTTTCGTGCATCGTCAAGAGCGAACCGAGTTGGTGGCAATCAATGTCACTGTATCAAATTTACCCCAGAAGCTTCATGGATAGCGACGGCGATGGAATTGGTGACCTAAAAGGTAAGCCTAATTTTAAAGACAAAGTGGCCCCTGTAAATTCCTAATCTAATTAGAATTGTTAAATGACTTAATTTTTATTCAACTTCTTAGGCATCATTAGTAAATTGGATCATTTAGCTGAGTTAAAAGTCGATGCGTTTTGGTTGTCCCCTATATACAAGAGTCCGATGGTGGACTATGGATACGATGTAACCAATTTCACTGGAATTGATCGCATCTTTGGAACCATGCAAGACTTTGAGCGCCTCATTAAGAGAGCCCATGATTATTCAATGAAAGTTATTATGGATTTTGTACCTAATCACAGCTCTGATCAACACGAATGGTTTAAAAAAAGCGTTGCCGGAATTGATCCCTACACTGATTATTATGTATGGCATAAGGGGCAGGATGTTGACGGAACTATTCAACCTCCTAATAACTGGGTAAGGATTTTTAGCTGCTTTTAATTTTACTGGTTGATATTCAAACTTTAGTTTAAGCAAAAAGGTCCAGAAGGTTTCAACTTCTATAAGCTTTTGTTTAATGCAGTAAATGAAAATCAAATCAAATATTTGGAACACTATTAGGATAAAGCAAGTACTAGGTAAACCTTTTACTTTAATTTGAGAATCACTTTGCTTTTCCTTTTGTAAATTCGTTACCCTCTCGCATTTATTTTAATACTTTTGAGTCAGTTTCAACCCAGAGGCTGACCTCATGATTCCATTTTTTTTTACTCCAGAGAAGTGTATTTAATGGCTCAGCATGGACTTGGAATGATAATAGACAAGCTTTCTACTTACACCAGTTCTCCAGTGCACAGCCTGATTTGAATTACAGGAATAAGTACCTTAATGAAGAGATGAAGGTTATTATAAACTCAGATTCATAATGTATTAATTTCAGCTAATGAAATTTATTTCTAGTTTTGAAACAAATATTCTTAATTTTTAAATGAACTTGATGAATGAAATAGATAGAAAAACACGCAGATCATTTCGATTTCATGTTATTAATTTCTGTTATATCAAGGAGGTTTTACGGTTTTGGATGAAGAAAGGAGTCGATGGTTTTCGAATAGACGCTTCTCCATTTCTGTTCGAAGATAAAAAGTTTTTAGATGAACCATTATCCGGATTGTCAGATGTCAACGACTATAACTACACAGTATCTGTATACACAAAGGATCAGAATCGAAATTACGAAATGATGCAGCAGTGGCGTGACGTTGTAGATGAATACTCTGAAAAAGTTGATCACGTTTCCCGGGTACTGATGGTCGAAGCCTACGCCAATATTTCGATGACTATGAAATACTACACATCCGGCATTCACTTTCCCTTCAATTTTGGACTTTTGGACATCAAAAATTCATCCACGGCTACCGACGTGAAGAAAATTCTGGAACAATGGCTATTGAATATGCCCGATGGCGCAACTCCTAATTGGGTGGTAAGTATGACTGCTTCCACTCACAAATAATTCTGTTCTCACTTTTGGAAAAGTGGCCAAGAGAACCAGCTGCCCAGATAGAGGAAAACTGCTCAATTGCCACATGTTCGAGTTCCATCACTACTTCCCTCTTCTCAGGTCCAGAGGCTTGGGGGGTGGTCGCTCTCATGAAGTTCAATGAGTAGAGGTCGGTGATGGTGTTAAATTCCCATCTGGCAAATGAGCAGTTTTCCCCTATCTGGGCAGACCTGCAGCAGATTCTGACAAAACGCCCGGTGCTCGGGCCCAAGGTAAGCGCCCGCATGCTCAAGCCACGTCCCTAGGTCATCTAATGCCACGCACAAGGCGCTTACCGTATTTGAAGGTGATTGGACGGAGACGCACTTTGTGAAAAAGGTGCTTAGTGGAGAAGGCGCTTTGTGAGGGTCTACATTACTTCCTTCCCTTAAGGAAAAATGTTTGGTGTGGTTATTTTAAAATATTTCTGACTTCGTATCGGGAGCTTAGACTACTTTGAATTGATAGGATGGAAAAAAACTGTTTTACTAGCAATAATCTTAGTTTCGTTAACTATGATTTCCTAGGTCGGCAATCATGACAATCCAAGAGTGGTTTCTCGACTTGGCGTTCAGCGAGCGACGGCAGTCACAGCATTGGCGCTTCTGCTTCCTGGAATTGCTGTGACTTATTATGGTGAAGAAATCGGAATGCTTGATGCACCTAATTTCTCCAAAGATCCATCAAGATATAGAGATCCAGAAAGGTCTCCAATGCAATGGGGTAACTCCACTTCAGCTGGTGAGGGAGCTTTATTAACTTTAAAATTTTAAATACACGTCATTAAGGAAAAATGTGACTTAACTGAATCAAGAGTCTTGAAAATTAAATTTAGAGAAGAGGAAGAAGAAGATTGAAGCATATAGTTGATAAATTAATAGGTGTTTCGGCGAATAATATCGATTTTTTCGCCAAATTTGAGCGTTCATTTTCATAACAAAATGAATTCCCATCTTTCTGTCAAAGAATGGATTTCGCGCCAAAAGAGCTGTTCGGTTTTCGAGGTCAACCATTCATCTAGCAAATTTTTCACTTCTTCGTAAGAATGGAAGTGTTGTTCTGAAAGTCCGTGCTGCATTGATCGAAATAAGCTATGTCTCTGAGATTCTGTTAAAATGTTACATGCTTTTTAGATGATGATTAATCATTTTCTTGAATACGGAAGGTTGTGAATTTTAATTGACTTTTTCTCATATCCAAGACTATAATACAAAGTCGCTGGATTTTTAATCAACTATTTTTTTCCGTGTGTAGAGTAATATTATGTATTATTTCTATTTCGTCTGAATGATATTACTTTTATGCATTAAAAATATTAATTTCAGGATTTTCTACTAATACCAAGACATGGCTGGCTGTAAACCCAAACTACAGAACTCTTAATTTAGCATCTGAAAAAGCTGTTTACGATTCATATTACAATTTCTACAGAGCTCTGGCTTCTCTAAGGTATATGCCTGCTGTGCGATCTGGTAACTTGAAGGTGAGAGTACTACAGGACGACGTTTTGGCATTTTCAAGGTAAATATGAAAAATAAAATTTTTACTTAATAAGAGCCGACCAGAAAATCCTCTACTAATTGGAAACTATTTGATGCAGGTATCAGAATAAGAAAAAATCGGTTTTCGTTCTTATCAACTTCGCTGATCAAAATAAAACTGTTAGTTTGGCGGAATTTGAGAATACTGTTACAGAAGTTGCATTTTATAGAGCTACTCCTGGTCTTGGATTGACGTCTGGGTATGTAAATTACAAAATAAGTTTTTCAAATTAAAAATAAAAATGATATAGATGGTAAAAATGGTTACATATGGAATAAAAATTATGCAACGTAATACGTTTTAGCATAGCTTATCTACTTATAATGTACTATAAAAATCGGTCTTTCATTTACTGTAATTTAATTTTGCAGAAGCCTCATGAATTCAGACGAAATCAACATTCCGCCCAATGCAACTATGGTCTTTGTCGATTCCTAGAATCGGGACAGTTAATCAGCTTATTAACAAAATATTATTCATATCTAACGATTTACTTATGTAATTATATTGTTAACACGGACAAATAATTGGCTAACTCTAAAATTACTTATGTTGAAATAAAAACGATAGCAAGCTTAAGATTCAAGATTGTGAAATTGATCATTTATTAAAAATTTCCATACCGGCTTACGAGTTTACAATTCATTAAGAAGTCTTCAAAATAATTAATAGTCTGGTTCCTTTTCATGAGCTAGATATACAGAATGACTTGAAATTGTCTTGGATTAGTCTGTACCCAAAAGACAGAATCAAGACCAAATATTTTTATCTGGGCAGAGCCGCCGCCAAAGGCCCATTTGTTGTAGATTCAATGTTTACCCCAGGCTGATCCTGGGTTGCATCGTCTGATTGAAGATCAGTTAAATTTCGGTTTATGCGGCCGACGCAGAATTCAAGAAGGATTTCAGTTCTTGGTGGGTCCATAGTGCGGCATCTTTCGAGCATGCTTAGCAATGGGATACACCCTGGTAGCTTGGAAGAAGGTTAAGGCAATCTTTATTCCAAAGAAAAATCCTTTATATCGATCAGCTTGACCTCGTTCATGCTGAAAACGCTAGAAAAATTAGTGGATCTTTACTTGAAAGAAGAAATCCTAACGGAAAAACCTCTCCATAGGAATCGATTTGCCTCTTAAAAAAGCAGCTCTACCGTAGATTATCTCTATGTGTTTACCTCTAGCATTAATAATACAATGCGGCAAAGTATCTTTTTCAGTAACTTTGTTAGAAACTTTTAGTAACACCTCAATTGAATCCGTATACGGTTCTGCTGGAACACACGGAGTTAGTGACACGGTAAACAGGTGGATGCACTCCATGTTGATAAGCAGAACAGTACATACTTTGATACATGGTCATGAAGTGAAGGCCAAAGTTTTGAGGGAATGCCGACAGGGAGGAGTTCCTTCATCCACCCAGTGGACGCTTGTCATTAATGACTTGATTCGTGTTTTAAATCTATCGCGTTTTTACACTCAAGACTGTAGATCAGGCCTGCCCAAGTAGGGGAAAACTGCTCATTCGCCACATGTTCGAGTTCCACCACCACTTCCCTCTTCTCAGGCCCAGAGGCTTGGGGGGTGGTCGCTCTCGTGAAGTTGAATGAGTAGAGGTCGGTGGTGGTGTTAAATTCCCTTCTGGCAAATGAGCAGTTTTCCCCTACTTGGGCAGGCCTGATGTAGATGACCTGGCGATCCTAGTAACAAGGAATCATGAGTGCACCTTAGAAAAACTGCAGTCAGCGCTGAATATAGTAGAGTAATGGTGCAGGGACCGTTGTTTATCCGTTAAACCGGACAAGTCGGAACTCATGCATTTTATCAGAAGAAGGAAGCTTCCTGACATTACAAATCTTAAATTATATGGTAGGGAAGTAGAATATTCAAAATCAGCGAAATATTTAGGAGTAATATTTGACCCTAAATTGACCTGAGAACTCCATACTGACGCAATCGCAAGAAAAGCTAAGATGGCTTTTTTGGCCTGTAGATGCGCAATAGGGGAAACCTGGGGCTAAATCCTAGGATTACTTACAAGTTATATATAATGAAAATCAGACCCATATTAGCATATGCATCAAAGATCCGGTTGCCAAGAACTGAACTAATCAGTACTATTAAATAACTGGAAAGCCTCCAAAGGGTTTTCTGCGTGGGGATCACTGGTGCTATGAAAACAACACCGACAGCAGCTCTTAAGTTCATTCTGAACATTCCGCCGTTGCATCTTTTCGTAAGAGAGATTGCGGCAGCAGAAGACTCCCAGTAGGGGGCAACCTTAGTGATGTTTAGGTAACAGATCTACATGATATCAGTGAGCAATTGCTATGCGAGGATAATATTCTCGCTATGCAAACTGATGTTAAGTTGGGGAAATTATCCTTCATAAAACCCTCCAAGGTCATCTTCCCTGAAAGGAAAGAATGGCATGATGAAGGGAGAAGGGAAGAATTATTTATACCAGGAGGTCTGGTTCGGTATAAAGACGGCAGGCAGTTAGTGACTACGCGTGACTACTTGGCGAAGAGTAAGGGTCTTCACGCGGGAAAACTTGAAAATAGACGGAGGGTTTACCTTCCGACCCTGGTCTCATGCATCCCTATTAAGAGGAGTGTCTTAGAAAAGGAATAGGAGTTTTTCCGCCAATCCTTTCTATGCCCTTCCATAAAAGAAATCTTACTTCAAATGAGTACCTCAGAGAAAAAGGAAGACTCCGCAGAGTCGAGAGGAAAAGCGAGACAGTTATCGTTGCGCTATCTATTAATGTTTCATGAAAGGTGATCCAACAAACCTTTTTCAGGTTGTATTTCTGGGAGAAAAACTCAAAGAAAGAGCAAGAAATTCCAACAGTGGTGCAGATCGGGAAATGATCACTGCCCATTTTGTCTTGATCAACCTCCCAGTCACTCAGTGGGGAAAGGTTACTTGAAACAATAGTGAGGTCTATAGCTGATTTGGCATTGGGGGGACGGGTAAAACGTGTAGGAGAACCATCATTGAGAATTCTAAGAGCAGAATTCCCCATGGCTTCCAATAATTTGTTTCCGCGGGAAGAGGATAGATCGCATCCCCACGATTGATGGTGGCAGTTGAAGTCTCCTCCAATAAATGTGGAGGGGAAATGTCCAGAAAAGGAATTGAGAAAAGTGTCCCAGTCAATAGAGCTAATAGGGGCTCTAGGATTTCCATAAACGTTAATTATGATGAGTTTGCCCCAATTAGAGGGAATAGAGATAGCCAGTGTGTCCAAATGATCCAGAACTTCATAAACCGAAGTTTGAGTAAATGGAATGTCTTTCCTAATTGCTATTATTAAACCGCCTCCCATGTGTTTGGTGCGATCTTTTCGAATAACATTAAAGTTTTTTAGAAAGAAGTTATTTTTCTTTTGAAGCCAAGTTTCATTCAACAATACAACATCATAATTATGTAAAATTCTTTCCAAGTTACCTTTTTTATTTACGATACCTCTACAATTCCACTGGATAATCCATAACTTTGTTAAATTTCTCATAATCGCAGAAATTCAATGTGTTATTGAATGGTAAGAATATATAATATTAAAAAATCCAATATCTATGTGCGGGTTTGGGTTTTCATAAAATCAAGGGATTTAGCGATTTGATCAAGTCCCCCATTTTAGAAGAGAGAGATGATTGGTGAAAAAAGTTTGAGTAAATCCATTAAGGATGAAATCATATTTATGAGATTTTCATTATTTACAGAAGGTGAGGGGGGAGGGGTAGGTGATCTAGATGGAGAACTAAGGAGTCGATTTTGTAAAAGAATTCCATTATTAGAAGGGTTGGGTTCTCTCGAGTAAAGGTAGGAGAAGGGTTGAATAGGTTGAGATTCCGACTGGGATGGATTAGTATTTTTTCGGTCAGGGAGTGGAGAGGAGGAGGTATAGGAACGATGGGTTGGGGAAGAGTGTTTTTTCAGAGCATTGCTATAGTGCTGGTCTGCAAAATTCTGGTTTTGATTTTGATTCAACTGCTCAAGATATACATCTCCTAAGTCAGGAAAGTTAGAGAAGTCAAAGTGAGGGGTCGTTAGATTTTTTGATGAATTTCGGTGGGGTAGAGGTCGATGAAGAAGGTTTGGAATATCTCCAGAATTTAGTTTTCCGTGATTATGCAGAAAAGCTGCACTTTTGATACAAATATTTGTATAGGCCGCGATTTTCCTAATTTATTTTTCTTCGACGTATTTTCGGCAAGATTTATCAGTGGCCCAATGGGGACCCTATTGGGATTGTCAGAAAATTTGGAGTAGATTTGACCTATATCGTGGGGGTTTTCACCGCAGTATAAGCATCGCGGGTTTTTACAAATTCTTTTCACATGACCGTGTCTGTAACAGGAGTAGCATACCTTTGGTTAAGAGACATAAGGGTCAACATGGAGGAAAAGGAATAAAAGTGTAATATCTTGTGTTAAAATTTGTCCATCGAAGGTTAGGTTGGACTGTGGTACCTGGAGTTGAATTCCCCTCTTTTTTCCCCCATTCAAAGCGTTTGGCTTCAATAATAGGAGCAGAACTGATGGCATGTTCTTTGATTTCTTCTATTAAAAAATCTACAGGCACATTTCTTATAATGCCTAAACATGTGGCTCTAAAGTTAGGGATGTGGGTTTATTTTATCTAAGTTGTCGACTATTTTGTTAGCTCCAGGGTCGGGTTTGCAAAGCAAATCTAGATGACACCTTCTTTTTGCATTCAGTAACTACATCCTTAAAATTTTTGTGTAGGATATCCCTGGCGAGAGTTTCGGATAGAACAAAATATCTATCCATCTGAATCAGTTTTATTCCGGAATGTGTATCCGAACTAATCAGTTTTATTCCGATCTAACCCGAGATTGAAACAATGATTCCTATCCGACTGAATCCGAAGTAATCCGAGGTTGAAGCCAAGATTCTAATCCGACTGAATCCGAAGTCGAAACAAGGATTCCTTTCCAACTGAATCCGAACTAATCCGAGGCTGAAACCAAGATTCCAATCCGACTGAATCCGAACTAATCGGGGCTTGGAACAAAGATTCCAGTCCGACTGAATCCGATGTCAAAACAAGGATTCCTATCCAACTGAATCCGTGCTAATCCGAGCTCAGACCAAGGATTCCTATCCCACTAAATCCGAACTAATCCGAGGTCTAAATAAGGATTCCTTTCCTAGAGACAGAACTTGGATGGGAGGATTGGTAGTACAGTCGATTTCAACAGTAAATGGGCCCTTGTTATTTTTAGAGTAAAGATTTTTCGGTTTTAGAGTTTCGTGATTGGAAGGGAATTGGCTGCTATCAGTATGTCTCGATTTGGAAGCATTACTATCGTTATTTTGAGAGTCATCTCTTGTTAGAAGTTTTTGATTTATTCATAGCAAAATTAGGCCTTTGCTCGGAAGAATACCCGTTTTCATTGTATTTAAGATTAGGAGCTTCATTGTTTGTAGACTCTAAGGGGTTAGTCGTACCCATTTCGAAGTCAGGGTTCGGTAAAGATAGGTTAGGATGAACCATTACTTGGGAGGATGGGTTTTGAGGATTCTGTGTGGAGACAATTTCCTGAATTAGAAATTTGCGGATTAGATTTGTATTAGTTTCGTAAAATTCGTATAATTCTTCACCTGACTGACCAACTATATCATGAGTATGGGACCCCATTCTTAGAAGAAAGCATGGATCCTTTTATAATCAACTGTTTCTTTAATAATAGGTTCTCTTGAAATCCAAAAGAGAAGGAAGAAATATGTTTATTTCTTCTTCTTCTTCTTCTTCTTCTTCTTCTTCTTCTTCTTCTTCTTTAGTACTGCTAGAGAGCAGTCAATTAGCCTAGGTCTGGAGACTAATCTCCCAGCTGATAAAGCGGGACCTATTTGGCCAAGGCTATGATGGCTATTGGTTATGTGCCTTTGCATCAGGTTAGGTAGATGGAGTTGTGAGGAGTAACCAATAGGGAAAGAGGTTTGTTAAGCGAGGTAGTTGGTTGCGAGAGTAAAAGGTGGCTTCTTGTGCATTCAGAAATGGCGCGAAATTTTAAATTATATGTTGAGAAAGAATGGAACGAATTTATTGACAGTAAGTAGGAATTTTACGGATTCCTAAATCAAAGAAAATTTTTTTTTTTTTTTTTAGATCAGTAAATCGTTAATTTAAAAAAATTGCAAAATAAAAGAAGTTATTTGACTTTTTGGATAAACGAGAAAGGGTTCAGCCGAGTATGGTGGAAGGCATTTATTTTTAATGAGAGAAGATTCTAGATTTCTCCTGGATTCTGTGAAATTGGGGCAAGCCCGTAAAACATGATTGATGTCCCCATCAGAAAAACCACAAAAAGCGCAAACGTCACTCTCGATAAAGTTTTTCCTTGCCAAGCTTGCAGGTAGATTGTAGTGGTTAGCGCGCAGTCTAGATAAAATGACAATTGATCTTCTGTGTAGTTCTGATTTGTGAAACCAAGGTTTGCCAACCTTGTTTTGATTGAAAAAGTTTTTGAAATAGTACAGGCCGATTTGTCCAGAATCCGAAACCCTCCTCCAAACCTCCAAAGCATTGTTTAGATGTTGAGGGAGGACCACAGACCAGACATCCGTATGGGGGAGCTTAATATTTTGAAAAATACCGTCTATTGTTGCAAGTTTGGCAAGGTTGTCAGCGTTTTCGTTGCCTGGAATGCCCCTATGGCCAGGGATCCACACCAGGACTGTTTCAAAGCCTTTACATTTAGCTGTGAAAAGAAGATTCCGAATTTTATGTATAAGATAGGATACAGAAGAAGTAGCATTGAATTTTTGACAAGCTTCTAAAACGCTTTTTGAATCGGAAAAAATTACAGAGAAGGGAAAACTATTGTCTAGAATATTTTGAATTGCCTCACTAATTGCTATTGCTTCTGCAGTGAAAATAGAGGCATGTTCTGAAATTTTTTATTTGAGTTCAAGGTCAAGTTGTGGTGAATACACGGAAGCTCCAACGAATGTGTCGGAGAATTTAGAACCGTCTGTGTAATAATGGCCGTGGTTTGGGAATTTATCAGAGATATAATTTTTGAAGAAGGTGTCTGGTGATTTAATATGTTGTATGGTTCGCCCTGTTCGTAGGTCAATTAGAGGATGGAAGAATCTGGAAGAGTAGGGAGTAAGGTAATGTAAAAGGGTGGCTGAGTTGAGAACTCTGTCCTTGTACCCTTTGAATTTATAATAAGATTTCAGTAAAAAGAAATTCTTGTCCAAATTATACAGGGTTAGGTTATTCTTGGTTATGAGATACAGCTTATCGAGAATGGAATGGACCGGGTGATTAACAGTGAGAAAAGATCTGATTAGGAACTTGTCCGAAATCATTTGAAATCTAGATCGAACGGGAAGTTCGTTCAATTCTGATTGCATAACTATTATGGGTGTGGAAATACGATATCCCGAGGTGACTCGTAGAAATTTCTTATGGAGTTTGTTTAGTTTTTTGAAAGATTTATCATCGCTCGAAATGGATAAGGCATGACAACCATATTCAAAGGAGCTCCTTCCCAATGCTCGAAATAAGATTTGGAGTGTCTGGGGGTGAGACCCCCACCATGTTCCACTCAAACATTTTAAGATGTTGAGTACTTGATTACCACGGTTGATTAGTTTTGAAAAATGTAGTTCCCATGATAGAGTGCAATGGAAAATAATTCCTAAAAAGGTAGCTGATTCTGAGAGGTATATAGTATTATTGTCTACATAGATAGAAATATTTACGGGTAATCTGTCTAAGGAAATCGGAAATATTATTAATTTCGATTTAGATCGAGAAACCGTTAGACCCCTTGCTTTTAAGAAGTTGTTTATGTTAATTAAGCTTTGTTGGAGGATTGAGATGCATTCATTGATTTCGTATGAAGTGAAATAAAAAAGAATGTCGTCCGCGAATTCCAAAATACCACAGCCTGGATAGACTACAGAGTGCAGTTTACGAGTATAAATTGTATGCATAACAGGACTAAGGATACAACCCTGGGGAAGTCCTTTCCTGGTGACAAATGGACCCCTGTTTTCTCCATTGATTCTGAAAAAGACGTTATGTTTATTTGTGAGATTGTGGATAAATTTACAGATTTTTTTAGGTAACCGGAGTTCTAAGAGATCATTGATTAAGATATTGGGGATGACATTGCCATAAGCCGCTTGAACGCCCAAAAATAGACAAGCTGTAAATTGATTTTTAGTTTGCGATAAAAATAATTCACTAGATGGGAGGCTTGTTTGCATCCAGTGACCCTAACTTTGGCATGTAGACGTACTGCGCTTGCGCTAGAATACATTAGAGGAACACGACGCGACAACCCGTTACCATGGCAACAATAATTCGCGTCGTGTTCCTCCTATGCATATCTAGCGCAAGCGCAATACAGCTACATGCCAAAGTCGTGGTCCGTTACCGCCGTTACTTCGTGCGCAGGCGCAAAGAATAATCATTCATTGGCTCCGTGATCTCCCGCACAATTTAAAAATGCAAACTTAAATAGCTTTGAAGATAATTTTGCTATAAAAAAAATGTTTCATGTTTGCTTGCATACGTTTTTTAAATTATAATTAGCGGTAAATGATCTAGATTATACAGAAAAACGATGAACTACTACAAGCAGTTTATAAGAAATGATTTTTAAAAGATTTAGAGGATGAATTTTTTTAAATTTCAAATATACGATAAAATTATTTTATAATTAATCTTTCTTTAATAGACTTTTTCATTAAAAATCTGATGATGAAAAATGGTACTTTTCTAATATGAGTAATAGTAATTGCTATAGATATATTCAATAGAAGAGGTGTCCCTTCCCAAGACGATTTAAAATTTATTATGTTTATAATTATAATTTATAATTTCCTGAAAAAGCAAAAGGCTGATTAGTGTCATTACTGAAACCCCAAAATCTTGAATCTGAATAATTTTAAATCAAAAGATTCAAAGGATTCAAAGTCAAAATATTGCACAAAAATAAAAGTTGTAATAATAATACTTAAATTTTGGTAATTGAAATTGAACACCAACATCTTAAATCTGTCGGAATTAAATAAAATCCATGTTTTTATTTCAAAACTAAATTTGAAAATTAAACATTTGATATTTTAGAACGTTTTTTTTTAATTAGTGTAATTAAATTAGTTGTTATAAGTGTAATTTCTAAAAGCACAAAATTTTGAATCTGAATAATTTAAAATCGAAAGATTCAAAATTATAATATTGTAGACTAAAAGTACTGTAAAATATAACATTGATTTTTTAATGTTTCTAAATATTATTGATAAAATAGTTTTTAACATTTTGCTACCTCACCCGTAGCGGTAATCAAAAAATTACCGGTACTGCTAAGATTTTTGGGAAAATTTTAAATGATTTAGGTTTTATTTTGAAAGATTAACTTTAAGTTTTGAAGATTTTAAAATATGCCGAAAAAGAATCTGGAAAATATTAGGATTTTTTTTTAATTTTGCAGAATTTAAAATTTTTTTAGGAAAAACGAATTGTTTCAAAAGATATTCAGAAGTTTTGAAAAGACTAGAAAATAATTTAAATCTTGAGAATTTTGAAAGTTTTTAAGAGAATAACAAATTTTTCTTAAGATTGCTAACAAAATTTTGAATGATTTTTTATTTTTAAAAGTTAATTCTCAGAAAATATTTTAAAATATTTTAAAAGAAAAAACATTTGAAAAGATTTTAAAAAATGTTTAACAAAATATAGATTTATGAAGATTTCGAAAAAATAGAATCTTTCTAAAAAATTTGAAAAGAATGAGAAAACTTTCTTATGATTCCTATTCAAAATTTGAAATAATTTTTTAGTTTTAAAAATGAATGTTTAAAGAAAATTTCAACAAATTTCAAAAGATTTTTTAAAACGGCGAAAAAAATTTGAAAGACTTTCAGGCAATTTTTTTAAATTTTGGAATATTTTTCCAAATTTTAGGAAAAATTTGAGTCAGTTTAAAATATAATTAGGAATTTTAGAAGTTTTTAAGAGATTAAAAATATTTTGAAACTTGAAAAGATTTCTGAAAATAAAATATTTTTTTATTTCTTTCAAACTTCTAAAATTCCTAAATATGTTTTAAGCGGGTTCAAGTTTTTCCTTCTATTTTGTAAAATCCTGTAATTAAAAAAATCTTTCAAATTTTCTAGATTGTTTTTCGACACATCTTTCAGAAATTGAAGTTTAAAATTTTTGATTCAAACGCTCAATAATTTAAACGCATAAAATGAAAGCTATTAACACTTTTTAATTTAAACAATTTTAATTAAATGCAGTTATACTGCAAAATAATTTTTTTTTAACTTTTATAAATTGTACGTTATCATTTTCAATGCTGTAAATTAAAGAATGAATCAATAAATTTTTTAATTTTCCAAATTATATCATTTGAAGCAATTTTAAGCCATAAACTTTAGAGTTATATTTTAGTTAGTTTAAAATCAATATTAATTAAATTATTTTTCAATACATAAAAATTAGTTTTTGTTTTGAAATATTTTTAAATATTCTTTTAAAATTGTTTTTTCCAACAAAAAATAATTTTTTGAGGAATATCAAGAAAAATTGTTTATTATCTGAAAACCTTTCAAAAATCTTTTAAAAACTGAAACATTTTATTTCAAAATCTTAAAAATCTACATTTTTTTAAAATTTTTGGAAATACTTTCAAATTTTAAATTATTTCGGAAATTTTTTCAAAACATCTAAATATCTTTTAAACGGATTAGAATTTTTCCTGAAATATTTTTAAAATCCTGCAAAATTAAAAAAAAACATACCTTGAAATGTTCCAGATTATTTTTATACAATTTTGGGCATCTTTTGAAACCTTTTGATATATTCCCTAAAAATTTATATTTTTAGTTGAAGGTTGAAAATTTAATTATTTTTATAAAAATTCGTTTGTTTGGTTGAAAATAAAATTTTTTAATTTGCAATTAAGCTGTTCCATTTTTGGTTAAAAATTGATCTTTTTAAGTTAAAAATTTAACTGATTGGTTAAAAATTTATCCTTTTTAGTTGAAATTTCAACTTTTTAATTGAAAATTCATTTATTTTATTGAAAATTCGCCTTTCTTGGTAGAAATTTGATCTTCTCGGTTGAAAATTTATACATTTTGGTTAAAAATGAAATTTTCCGGTTGAAACATCAACTGTTACATTCAGAATTCATCTTTTTGGTTGAGAAATCGATTATGCTTTTTTGTAGAAATTTAATCTTTTTGGCTTGAAAATTTTACAGTTTTTAAGAAAATTAAACAATTTTTAAGAAAATTAAACAATTTTTATGAACATTAAACTTTTTGATTGAAAAATCATATTTTTGGGTTGAAAATTCAACTATTTTGTAGATAATTCGTCCTTTTGGCTTTAAAATTAAATAATTTTGTTAAAAATTAAAAATTTTGTTAAAAATTAAAAATTTTGTTAAAAATTAAAAATTTTGTTAAAAATTAAAAATTTTGTTAAAAATTAAAAATTTTCTTAAAAATTATCTATTTTGTTCAAAATTCGTCTTTTTGGATAGAACATTAAACTTCTTTGTCAAAAATTCTTCTTTTTGGTTGAAAATTTAACAATTTTGATAAAAATTCGTTTTTTTGTTTAAAGTTCTTTTTTTTATCAGAGTTTTTATCGGAAAATTTAACTGTTCCATTTTTGGTTAATACAAACAAATTAAAATTTTTATTTGCAAAAAATGTTAGCGAAGTCAACAATTATTTTTAAAATTAAACAATTTATTGCATTCTGTATATTGTATAAGTTAAAAATCCAACAATTAGGTAGAAAATTAAACTATTTGGTTGAAAAATAATATTTTTGGGTTGAAAATTCAACTATGTTGAAGATAATTCGTCCTCTTGGCTACAAAATTAAATGATTTTCTTAAAAATTTATCTATTTTAATATTCGTCTTTTTTGGTAGAACATTAATCTTCCTGGTTAAAAATTCATCTTTTTGATTGAAAATTTAACAACTTTGTTAAAAATTCATTGTTTTAAGGTGTCTTTTTGGGTAGAAAATTAATCTTGTTTGTTGAAAATTCAACTTTTTGGTTGAAAATTCATCTTTTTGGCTTTAAAAATAAATAATTTTGTTGAAAATTCGTCTTTTTGGTAGAACATTAATTTTCTTGGTTGAAAATTCTTTTTTTTTTAAGATTTACCTGTTTGGCTTGAAAATTCAACAATTTTGCAGAAAATTGAACTATTTGCAGGGTGGTGATTCGGCGGACGATTTCAAATTCCCGGTCATTTCCCGGTTTTCCCCGGTCAAGTTTTTCAATTTTCCCGGTCAACTCAAAGTAATATATTTATATTTGCCGCAAAACGCAAACATTTATTTTAATTCATGACGTTCGTTCTAAACATCTTTTAACACAACAGAGCAAAACGTTGCAAAATAAATGAATTTTGAAAAAAATACTTAAATTTTCCACTAAAAAATATCAATTTTTTACAAAAAAATGGAATAGTTAAACTTTCAGTCGAAAAAATTAATTTTCAACAAAAAAAAACGGATTTTCAATAAAATAGTTCAATTTTCAACCAAAAAGATAAATCTTCAACTAAAATGATGAATATTTAACTGGAACACTCGAATTTTCAACCAAAAAGACGAATTTTTAAAGAAGATTACATTTTAAATAAAAAGATTAATTTTCTACCAAAAAATACAATTTTTCAACCAAATACATTAACTTTTAAAGAAAGGTTTGAAGTTTTAATAAAAGAAGACAAATTTTCAACCAAATAGTTAAATTTTGAATTGAAAAAATAATAATTTTCAATCGAAAATGGAATAGTAACATTTTTAGTTTAAAAAATTATTTGTAAACCATACATAAGAGTTTTCAACTAAAACAATGAATCTTTAACTGAAATAGTTCAATTTTCAAACCAAAAAATTAATTTTTACTAAAAAAAGATAAATTAATGTTTAACCAAACAGATGAATTTTCAACAACAGCTATGGAATTTTCAATTAGAATAAGTTAAATTTTCAGTTAAAAAAATTAGTTTCAACAAAAAAAAACTAACTTTTAACAACAACAAAAACTAACTTTCAAAATAATAGTTACATTTTCAAACAAAGTGATGAATTTTCAAATAAAATTGTAAACATTTAACTGCAATAGTTGAATTTCAAACCAGAAAGATGAATTTTTAACTGAAATGATGAATCATTAACTAGAATAATTGAATTTTTGACCAAAAAGATTAATTTTCAGCCAAGAAGATTAATTTCTACCAAAAAAGACGAATTTTCAACTAACAAAGATGATTTTCAACCAAAAATTGAATAACCAAATTTTTAGTCAAAAATGAATGTTCAACCAAAGACATGAATTTTGAACTAAAATTATGAAATATTCATCTGGATTAATAGTTACATTTTCAGTTAAAAAAAAATAATTTTCAACGAAAAAATATCCAAAGAAAAAACAAATTTTCAATCAAACAGCTAATTTGTCAACCAAAGAAATGAATTTATAATTAAAACGATGGATTTTCAACTAAAAAAAAAATTATTTTTTAACAAAAGAGCTTAACTGTCAACCAAATAATTTTATTTTAAACCTGAATTTTCAACTAAAATAATAAATATTTGACTGGAATACTTGAATTTTTACCCGAAAAGAAGAATTTTTAAACAAGAAGATTAACTTGCAAAGAAAAATAAGATAATTTTTTACCAACAAAAAAAATCGATTTTTTAACAAAATACATGAATTTTCATCGGAATATTTAAATTTTCAATTAAAAAGACAAATTGTTATCCAAATTGTGGAATTCCGAACTTGAAAATTTTAATTTTCAACTCAGAATGGAACAGTTACATTTTCGTTTAAAGAAATTAATTTTCAACCAAACTGGTGAATTTTCAAATAAAATGATGAATCTTCAACTGAAATGATGAATCTTTAACTGGAATAGTTTAATTTTATGCCAATAAAAATGAATTGTCAACCATAAAGTTTAATTGTTTACAAAAATAGATGAATTTTCCACAAAGAACATTGATTTTTCAAACAAATAGTTTAATTATTAAATGAAAAATATCAATTTTCAACCAAATAGTTGAATTTTCATCAAAAAAAGATAAATTAATTTTTAACAAAAGTTTAACTTTTAACCCAGTAGTTGAATTTCTAACTAAAAAACGATGAATTCGCAACGAACAATGTAAAAAAAAATGTCTATTATAATTCAGAAATATTTCTTCTTTGAAATTCTACTTCTACTCTAAAAACTGCTTGAAGTACTTTTATTACCTAAAATTTAGAAGAGGGAACTTTCAAATTGTGACGAATTCTGACTTGAAAGAGGGATTTTTAAAAATTCCTTTTTTCTCAATCCGAATTATAATTCCTTTAAAAAATTCCCATTCCATGTAAAACATTCCCAGTTCCAAGTGAAATTATATTTCTTGAATTTTGCTATGATCAGAAGTAAATTCCCGGTTTTTAAATTAAATTCCCGGTCATTTCCCGGTTTTTCCCGGTCAATAAAATTCCAGGTCATTTCCCGGTCTTTCCCGGTTTCCCGGTCAAGTCGCCACCCTGGATAGTTGAAAAATTATATTTTTGGGTTGAAAATTCAACTATTTTGTAGATAACTCATCTTTTTGACTTTAAAATTAAATCATTTTGTTAAAAATTCGTCTTTTTGGTAGAACATTAATATTCTTGGTTAAAAATTCGTCTTTTTCGCTTGAAAATTCAACAATTTTGTAGAAAATTAAATTTAGTTGAAAATTAAATTTTTCGGTTGAAAAATCATATGTTTGGCCTGAAAATTCAACTATTTTGTAGATAATTCGTTTTTGGCTTGAAAATTCAACAATTTTGAAAATTAAAAATTAAAATAAGAAAATTAAACTATTTGCTTATTTTTCGGTTGCAAATTCTACTTTTTTTGTAGATAATTCGGTCTTTTGGCTTTAAAATTAAATAATTTTGTTGATAATTCATGTATTCTTTCGAAAAGTCGTCTTTTTGAGTACAAAATTAATTTTCATGGTTAAAAATTCAACAATTTGGAAGAAAATTAAACTATTTGATTGAAAAATTCTATTTTTGGGTTGCGAATTCTACTTTTTTGTGGATAATTCGTCCTTTTGGCTTTAAAATTACATAAGTTTGTTGAAAATTCTTGTATTTTGTTGTAAAGTTCATCTTTTTGGGAGCAAAATTAATCTTCTTGGTTAAAAATTCAACTTTCTAGTTTAAAATTCACCTTTTTGGGTTTAAAATTAATTATTTTTGTTAAAAATGCATCTTTCTGGTTGAAAAATCATATTTTTCTGTTGAACAACTGTTTGAAAAGTCATGCATTTTGTTGAAAAGCCGTTTTTTTTAGTAGAAAATTAATCTTGTTTGTTGAAAATTCCACTTTTTTGTTAAAAATTCACTTTCTTGGCTTGAAAATTCAAGAATTTTATAGAAAATTAAACTGCTTTGTTGAAAATTAAACTATTTGGTTATTTTTGTGTTGCAAATTCTACTTTTTTGTAGATAATTCGGCTTTTTGGTTTTAAAATTAAATAAGTTTGTTCAAAATTCCTGTATTTTGTTGCAAAGTTCATCTCTTTGGGTAGAAAATTAATCTTCTTGGTTAAAAATTCAACTTTTTGGTTGAAAATTCACCTTTTTGGCTTGAAAATTCAACAATTTTGTAGAAAATTTAACTTTTTGGTTGACAAATCATATTTTTTGGGTTCAAAATTCAACTATTTTGTAGACAATTCGTCTTTTTGGATTTAGAATTAATTATTTTTGTTGAAAATTCATCTTTCTGGTTGAAAAATCATATTATTGTGTTGAAAATTCAAATTTTCGTATTTTTGGCTTCAAAATAAAATATTTTTGTTTGAAAATTCGACTTTTTTGGTAGAAAATTAATCCTCCTTGGACGAAAATTCATCTTTTTGTTAAAAATTTAACAACTTTGTTGAAAAGCCGTCTTTTTGAGTAGAAAATTAATCTTGTTTGTTGAAAATTCAATTTTTTTGTTGAAAATTCACCTTTTTGATTTGAAAATTCAACAATTTGGTGAAAAATTTATATATTTTGTTAAAAAGTCGTATTCCTGGGTAGAAAATCATTTTTTTTTGTTGAACCTTCAACTTTTTAGTTGAGAATTCAACTATTTTTTTAAAAATTCATCTTTCTTGATTGAAAATTATCTTTTTTGTTAAAAATTCATTTTTAACGATTTAAAAGTCTACTGTTTTCTAAAAAATTCAACTTTTTGGCTTAAAAACTTTACTCTTTTGTTGAAAATTCATCTTTCATGGCAGAAAAGTTATCTATCTTGGTTCAAAATGAACTTTTTGGATAAAAATTCAACTGTCTTCTGAAAAATTTGTCTTTTTGTCTTGAAAATTCAAATATTTGATTAAAAATGCATCTTTGTGTGGTGGAAATTCATTTTTGGTCGAAAATTCATCTTTTATAATCGAAAAATCATCCTTCTTGATTGAAAATTTATCTTTTTGGTTGAAAAGTAATTTTTGTTTATTAAAAGTCCGTCTTTTGCTTTGAAAATTCATCTCTTTGGGCAGAAAATATTTTTTTGTTGAAAAAATTAAAACTGAAAAGGAAATATGAAAAAAATCAGCGTCGCCATTATTTCTCATATTTATACGTTTTTATTAGTAAAGGTCGAACATGCGATACACATAATCGGCCATCCAGTAGGAAGCATTAATTTATTTTCGAATTTACAAAAGACGCGAGTATACATTTCAAAAAATGTTTCTTAACAAAAAAAAAAAAAAAACAAAAACAAAAATGCGCAAAAACTCCGAGGACCAATATTCTAATTTAATAAAAACTGTCGACGTTTCAGTCAATAAAATCGATTCAAGTCTCGTTCTCAGATTTTTGTCGCGATTTTTTATTTTTACGTTTATCATTAAACTTTGTGCAATCCGACACTTTTTGTCACTTCAATAATTCTTTTTAAATGTATTCTACGGTACATTACGATTTCTTTTTACAGGCACGTTTTTTCAAGTTGACGTCGAAAGTCTTTTATTCATAAATATTTCTTTATATTTAATTCACAATCAAAAGTATCGTCACGCATTTCATTTTTATGCGAGCAATTCCTTTTTTTTCTTTTCTTTTCATTTCATTTATGCGATGCAAATGCAGATTGAAAAAGGCAAGATCCCAAAAAAGGTAAAAATCTTGAAAATAATAAGTCTGATGGAATTGTGACTAAATTGGCAAGTCGAATGTTAAGAAAGAAAAAGGGAAAAAGATTTTCGATACTTTTTACATTATTTTCTCTTTCCTAACTTTCGACACTTTAGGTTTGGTATCGGAATAATCTTACGGTTACTCGATATTAATATTAATCAATAGTAATTAATATTTAAACTCAAGTAAAAAATTAACTAGGCCTTTGGAATCCCGGAATCTGTCGAGCGATCCTCTTCGAAATCGACAGCAAAATTCTCTCCCTGACAATGAGATTTTTGAGGATTGAGAGACTCCAGCGGCGAGGCCGAAAATTCTAAACGATAAGAGCTAGAGATGCGTTAATCTATTTCGATCATTTCTTGATCCTCTATGTGCCTGCAAATAATAAGAACAAAATTCAATATTATTTTGGGACTAATATTACGTCTAAAAATTAATTCAGTGCCTTTGCTTAAACTTAAAAAAACAATCTAATAAGTGGCGGTCCTGCGACCTCAAAAATCATTAGCGGATACAATCGCGTCCGATAAGTTAAGTCGGCATCATTGCATTCACTAATTATTTTTTAGGTTAGGTCCGCAAGGCCGCCATTATATTTATGTCTACAAATTAATTCGGCGCCTTTACTTTGATGTCTTGTAACTTTTGGACAAAGTTGAATTTTTTACGTCGTAAAGCAGTTTTAAAGGGCGAACCTTGAACTTTAAAACACAACCTAATAGGTGGCGGCCCTGCGACCTCAAAAATCATTAGTGAATACAATCGCGCCCGATAAGTTGAATCGGGCATCATTGAATTCACTATTTTTTTAGGTCAAGTCCGCAAGACCGCCATTATATTTGGGTCTACAAATTAATTCAGCGCCTTTACTTTGATGTCTTGTAACTCTTGGTCAAAGTTGAACTTTTGCGTCCTAAAGCAGTTTTAAAGGGCGAACCTTGAACTTTAAAACACAATTTAATAAGTGGCGGCCCTGCGACCTCAAAAATCATTTGCGGATACAATCGCGTCCGATAAGTTAAGTCGGGCATCATTCTATTCAC
>CAKNYM010048049.1:146907-170641 GCA_932195095.1 Andricus curvator
AGATGATGAGAAGATGGAGGATGAGGAGAAGGAAGATGAAGAGAAGGAGAATTAGTAGGTGCAGGTGGAGGAGGACGGGGAAGAGGAAGAGAAGGAGGAGGAAGAAGATGAGGAGAAGATGAGAAGGAGGAGGAGGAGAAGGAAGATGAGAAGGAGTAGGAGTAGGTGGAGGAAGTTGGGGAAGGGAAGGAGGAGGATGAAGAAGATGAGGAGATGAGAAGGAAGATGAAAAGGAGAAGGAGTAGGTGGAGGACGAGGAAGAGAAGGAGAAGGAAGATGAGAAGGAGAAGGAGAAGGAGTAGGTGGAGGAGGAGTAGGTTGGTACATCTAACAACGCAGTCATAGCCATTAAAATGTGACAAATAATAAAATGACTAGGAAAAAACTCACCTCAAAAATGAGATTAGCAGACTCGCTGAGTGTGTGTTCAACTGGAGAATCGATGGGATCAGAAGCCGTGAATCTCTGATCAAACTGGGAAACATCATCCTCGCTCACGAGAGTAGGCGTGAACGGGGGATCAGTTCTCCGACAAATAACATCGTTCCAGTTAACCTTCTCGAAGAACTTGTGATTTTTGATCTGCTCAGCATCCGTAGATCCAGATCCCAGTCTTTGCTTCACCTGTCTCTTGAGCAGCTTGCGAATCAAGTCTCTCGCATCGGCAGTGAGATACATTGGCAGGAACAGCTTTCCCTTGAGGATCTTGTCAATCGTTTTCTTCCGATTTTCACCGGTGAAGGGAGGTGCGCCGGTCAACATGTCGTACAATAGAGTCCCGAGACTCCACCAATCAACGGCCTTTCCGTGGCCACTTCTCATCAGAATTTCCGGCGCCATGTACTCGATTGTTCCACAAAAAGTGTGCGTTACGGTGTCGTCTTCGATGTGCTCCTTGCAGAGGCCAAAATCAGTCAATTTGATGTGTCCCTCGGCATCCAAAAGAATGTTCTCGGGCTTTAAGTCTCTGTAGATGATTCCTTGGCGGTGGAGATGCTGGAGGGCGAGGATGATCTCGCAGAGGTAGAAAATGGCAGTGTCTTCGAGGAAAATGCCCTCTTTGTTCAGGTGACGAAATAATTCCCCTCCGCACATGTATTCGAGGATTAGGTAGAGTTTCCCCCCGGTTTGGAAGGCGTACATCAGGTCCACGATGAAGGGATGCTGCAAACAAATTCAGAGTTTCTCACCATTTTTTTTGTACTATTCAATTTGGTAACCAGGGTGGCGATTCGGCGGACGATTTCAAATTCCCGGTCATTTCCCGGTCAAGTTTTTCAATTTTCCCGGTCAACTAAAAGTAACATATTCATATTTCCCGCAAAACGCAAACGATTATTTTAATTCATGACGTTCATTCTAAACATCCTTTAACACAACAGAGCAAGACATTGAAAAATAAATAAATTTGGGAAAAAAATAATTAAATTTTCCACTAAAAAATATCCATATTTTATCAAAAATGGAATAGTTAAACTTTCAGTTGAAAAAATTAATTTTCAACAAAAAAACGGGTTTCAACCAAACAGTTGAATATTAAACTAAAAAAATAATCAACCGGAAATGAAATAACATTTTTAGTTATGAAAATTAATTTTAATTCCAACATAAGAGTTTTCAACTAAAACAATGAATCTTCAACTGAAACAGTTGAATTTTCAAACAAAAAAATTAATTTTTACTAAAAAAGACAAATTATCAACCAAAACTTAAATAATTAACTTTCAAGTTAAAAAAATTAATGTTTAACCAAACAGATGAATTTTCAACTACAACTGTGGAATTTTAAATTGAAATAAGTTAAATTTTCAGTCAAAAAAATTACTTAAAAAAAATAACTTTCGAAAAAATAGTTACATTTTCAAACAAAGTGATGAATTAAAAAAAAATGTAAATATTTAACTGGAATAGTTGAATTTTAAACCAGAAAGCTGAATTTTTAACTGAAATGATGAATCTTTAACAAGGATAATTAAACTTTTTACCAAAAAGATTAATTTTCAACCAAGAACATTAATTTCTACCAAAAAAGACGAATTTTCAACTAAAAAAGATAACTTGTCAGCCAAAAATTGAATAATTAAATTTTTAGTAAAGAAATGATTGTTCATCCAAACAGATGAATTTTCAACCACAACTGTGGAATTTTAAATTGGAATAAGTTACATTTTCAGTTCAAAAAAAAAAAACTTTCGAAAAAATAGTTACATTTTCAAACAGTGATGAATTTGAAATAAAATTGTAAATATTTAACTGGAGTAGTTGAATTTTAAACCAGAAAGCTGAATTTTTAACTGAGATGATGAATATTTAACAAGGATAATTAAATTTTTTACCAAAAAGATTAATTTTGAACCAAGAAAATTAATTTCTACCAAAAAAGACGAATTTTCAACTAAAAAAGATAACTTTTCAACCAAAAATTGAATAATTAAATTTCAAGTTAAAAAAATTAATGTTTAACCAAACAGATGAATTTTGAACTACAACTATGGAATTTTAAATTGGAATAAGTTAAATTTTCAGTTAAAAAAATTACTTTCAACAACAAAAAAACTAACTTTCAAACAAATAGTTACATTTTCAAACAAAGTGATGAATTTTCAAATAAAATTGTAAATATTTAACTGGAATAGTTAAATAAAAAACCAGAAAGCTTAATTTCTAACTGAAATGATAAATCTTTAACTAGGATAATTAAATTGTTGACCAAAACGATTAATTTTCAACCAAGAAAATTAATTTCTACCAAAAAAGACGAATTTTCAACTAAAAAAGATACCTTTTTAACCAAAAATTGAATAATTAGATTTTTAGTAAAAAAATGAATGTTAAACCAGATTAATTTTTAACTAAAATTATGGAATATTTAAAAGAAAAAGATAATTTTCTACACAAAAAAACAACTATTTTTTTAACAAAATACGTGAATTTTCAATGAAATAGTTCAATTTTCAATTAGAAAAGACAAATTTTCATCCAAATTGTGGATTTTTAACTAGAAAAGATAAATTTTCAACTAAAAATGGAACAGTTAAATTTTCAGTTAAAGAAATTAATTTTCAACCCAACTGATGAATTTTCAACTAAAATGATGAATCTTCAACTGAAATAGTTGAATTTTATACCAAAAATATCAATTTTCAACCAAATAGTTGAATTTTCATAAACTGATTTTCAACAAAGAGTAACATTTACAACCAGAGATGAATTTTAAATTAAAATGATGAATCTTCAAGCAAAAAAATTGATTTTTAACAAAAGAGTTTAACTTTTAACCAAGTAGTTGAATTGTTAATTTTAAAAAAAAATATGAATTCGCAACGAACAATGTAAAAAAATTTCTGTTATAATTCAGAAATATTTCTTCATTGAAATACTACTTCTACTCTAAAATGGCTTGAAGTACTTTCTTTATCTAAAATTTAGAAGAGGGAACCTTCAAATTGTGACAAATTCTGACTTGGAAGAGGGATTTTTTTTTAATTCTTTCTTCTAACTCCAAATTATAATTCTTTTTAAAAAATCCTGTAGAAATCTCTTTTCTAAATTGACCAAAATTATTAAATTAAAATTTGAAAATTACCTTAACAGCTTCTAATATGTTCCTCTCGGCTTTGGTATGGGCAGTGTCCTTCTGGTTTCTGATAATCGAGGCTTTGCGCAGAACCTGTTTGAAATGACAATCATAGAAAAATTTTCAACCAAATAGTCGAATTTTGAAATAAAAAAGATCAATTTTCAACTAAAAATTGAATATTCAGGGTAATAATATAATATAATAATATACTAATAATATAATAATATTCAGGAAAAAATCCCTGACAATTACAGGTTTTTTCCAGGTGTCTCAAGTTTTTCCAGGTATAATTTTTTATAGTACAGATCCATTCAAATATTTTGCAATTTTTAAAACAATTGACTCAGAATATGTATACAGTTTCGCGAGTTTATTATAAATAATGTTTTTTTCAGCTTCTAGGGATTCAATTAATATGTTTAATTTAGAAAGATTTGACAAATTATATTACAATATATTAGCACCATCGATTAATTAAATAATTAAATGCTACTAAAAACATAATTAATCATTTCTTGAATTTGTCACCAAATTTCATGAATTTGAATAATAATTCCAATTTTTATTTTATCTTCTTATACTTCAAATTCAGTGCATATTTAGGTAAAATTAATGTGGGTACCATATTAAATTAATTTAAAACGCTTTAAATTCCTAACTTTTCAAGTAAAAATATTGCCTTTTCAACAAAAAAGATTAATTTTTAACCAAATAGTTGAATTTTGAACTAAAACAGATCAGTTTCTAACCAAAAATGTGATACTTAAATTTTCGGTTAAAAAAATTAATTTTCGACAGAAAAAATTGCAACCAAAGTGATTAATTTTCAACTACAATTATTAATCTTCAACTGGAATAGATGGATTTCAAACCAAAAAGATTAATTTTGAACCAAAAATATTAATTTTAACAAGAGTTTCGCTTTCAACCAAAAAAGATAAATTTTCAACCATATAGTTAAAGTTTGAACTTAAAAAAAATTAGTTTTTAACCAAAAATGGAATAATTATATTTCCAGTTTAAAAAAATGGATTTTCTACCAAAAAAAGCAAATTTTCAACTAAAATGATGAATATTTAACTGGAATACTTGAATTTTCAACCAAAAAGATTAATTTTCAAACAAGAAGATCAATCTTCAAAAAAAAAAGTATTTTCTACAAATTTTCAACCATATAGTAGTTGAATTTGAAAGTAAAAAAGATCAGTTTTTAACCAAAAATGGAATAGTTAAATATTTAAAAAATATAAAAATATTTTAAAAGATTTCCAAAATTTAACAAACATTTAGAAGATTTAAAAATATTTTAGAAGATTTCAACGATTTCGCAAAGTCTTTAAAGATTTCAAAAGATTAAAAATATTTCACAAAAATTTTAAATATTTTACAAAGATTTAGAACATTTCAAAATATTTTAGAAGATTTCACAGAGATTTAAAAATATTTTAGAAGTTTGCAACGATTTCACAAAGATTAACAAAATTTTTAAAGATTTTTATGGTTTTACAAAAATTTCAAATAGATTTTTAAGATTTCTAAAAAATCTTAAGATTACACCAATATTTAAAAACATTTCGGAAGAAATCAAAGATTTAACAGAGATTTTAAAGATTTCAAAAGATTAAAAATAATTCACAAAAAGATTTTAAAGATTTTTAAATATTTTAGAAGATTTTAAAGATTTCATGAAGATTAACATTTTTGATGGTTTCACAAAAATTTCAAATAGATTTTAAAGATATATTTTTTTGAAAGATTTTAAAGATTTAAAAACATTTTAGAAGCTTTCAAAGATTTTAAAGATTTCAAAAGATTAAAAATATTTTACAGAGATTTTGAAGGTTTCAAAAATTTTAAAAGATTTTACAAATATTTTTAAAAATTTCAAAAGATTTCTCTAAGATTAAAAATTTTTTAGAAGATTTTGAAGGTTTCACAAAAATGTAACACAGATTTTAAAGATTTCATAAAGATTTATAAGATTTTTAAACCTTTTAGAAGATTTCACAAAGATTTTAAGGATTTCAAAAGAATAAAAATATTTCACAACCATTCAAAATATTTTACAAACATTTAGAAGATTTCACAAAGATTTAAAGGACTCGAAAATATTTCAGCAGAATTTTTTTTTCCTCGGAAATTGGTATTTTTAATAAAAAAATTAAATAGAACTCATAAGATTTCCAAAGGTTTAAAAATATTTTACAAGATTTCAGCGATTTCACGAACATTTAAAAATATTAAAAATATTTCACAAAAATTTAAAACATTTAACAAAGATTTAGAAGATTTGAAGATATTTAGAAGTTTTCAAAGACTTAACAAAGATTTTAAAGATTTAAAAATATTTTAGAAGATTTCACCAATTCCACAATTATTTTTCAAAATTTCAAAAGATTTCACAAAGATTAAACAAGTTAAAAAAAAAAGTGATGGTTTCACAAAAATTTCAAATAGATTTGAAAAATTTCAGAAAATTTAAAAAGATTGTAAAGATTTCACCAAGATTTAAAAACATTTTAAAAGATTTCAAAGATTTAACAGAGATTTTAAAGATTTCAAAAGATTAAAAATATTTCACAAAAATAAAAAATATTTTACAAAGATTTAGAAGATTTGAAAATATTTTAGAAGGTTTCAAAGATTCAACAAAGATTTGAAAGATTTCACCAAGATTTAAAAACATTTTAGAAGATTTCAAACATTAAAAATTTTTTTAATTTTTTTGGAAGATTTAAAAGATTTAATAAAGATTTTTAAGATTTCAAGAGATTAAAAAAATTTCACAAAAAATTTAAAATATTTTACAGAGATTTAGAAGATTAAAAAAATTTTAGAAGATCTTGAAGGTTTCACAAAAATTTAACATAGATTTCATAAAGATTAAAAATTTTTTTTAACCTTTTAGAAGATTTCAAATACTTCACAAAGATTTTAAGGATTCCAAAAGAATAAAAATATTTCACAACCATTCAAAATATTTTACAAAGATTCAAAGGAATTCAAAATATTTTAGAACATTTCAAAGATTTAACAGAGATTTTTATGGTTTCCAAAGATTAAGAATATTTCACAAAAATTTAAAATATTTTACAGAGATTTAGAAGATTTCAAAATATTTTAGAAGATTTCGAAGATTTTAAAGATTAAAAATATTTCACAAAATTTTTAAATATTTTACAGAGATTTAGAAACTTTCAAAAATTTTAGAAGATTTCAAAGATTTCACAAATATTCTAAAAAAATTCTAAATATTTCACTAAGATTTAAAAAATTTTAGTAGATTTTGAAGGTTTCACAAAAATTTAAGATAGATTTAAAAGATTAAAAAAAAATGTTAACCTTTTAGAAAATCTAAAATATTTTACAAAGATTTATAAGATTTCAAATATTTTAGAAGATTTCAACGATTGCACAATTATTAAAATTTGTTTAAAAGATTTTGATGGTTTTACAACAATTTCAAATAGATTTTTAAGATTTCAAAAATTTGTAAAGATTACACCAAGATTTAAAAACGTTTTAGAAGACTTCAAAGATTTAACAGAGATTTTAAAGATTTCAAAATATTAAAAATATTTCACAAAAATTAAAAATATTTTACAAAGATTTAGAAGATTTCAAAATATTTTATAACGTTTCAAAGATTCAACAAAGATTTTAAAGATTTCACCAAGATTTAATAGATTTTCAAACCTTTTAGAAGATTTCAAAGATTTCACAAAGATTTTAAGGATTTCGAAAGAATAAAAACATTTCACAACCATTCAAAATATTTTACAAAGATTTAGAAGATTTCACAAAGATTTTAAAGGATTCAAAAATATTTCAGCAGAATTTTTTTTTTTGTCGAAAATTGGTATTTTTAATAAAAGAATTATATAGAACTCATAAAATTTCCAAAGATTTGAAAATATTTTAGAAGATTTCAGCGATTTTACGAAGATTTCAAAATATTAAAAATATTTCACAAAAATTTAAAATATTTTACAAAGATTTAGAAGATTTCAAGATATTTTAGAAGTTTTCAAAGATTTAAAAAAGATTTTAAAGATTTAAAAATATTTTAGAAAATTTCAAAAGATTTCACAAAGATTAAACAAATTGAAAAAAAATACTGATGGTTTCACAAAAATTTAAAATAGATTTAAAGATTTCAAAAAATTTAAAAAGATTGTAAAGTTTTCAAAATATTTCAGAAAATTTCAAACATTTAACAAACATTTAAAAGATTGCAAAAGATTAAAAATGTTTTACAAAATTTTTAATTATTTTACAATGATTTCAAAGATTTCAAAATATTTTAGAACATTTCAAAGATTTAACAGAGATTTTAAAGATTTCAAAAGATTAAAAATATTTTAGAAAAATTTCAAATATTTTACAAAGATTTAGAATATTTAAAAATATTTTAGGACATTTTAAAGATTTAACAAAGATTTTAAAGATTTCACAAAAATTTAAAAATATTTTAGAAGATTACAAAGATTTCAAGATTTCACAAAAATTTTTAAATATTTTAGAAGATTACAAAGATTTCATGAAGATTAAAAATTTTGATGGTTTCACAAAAATTTCAAATAGATTTTAAAGATTTCAAATTTTTTTAAAAGATTTTAAAGATTTCACCAAGATTTAAAAACATTTTAGAAGATTTCAATGATTTAACAAACATTTTAACAAATTTCAAAGGTTTGGAAGATTTCAACGACTTCACAAATATCTTTAAAAATGTCAAAAGACTTCACAAAGATTAAAAATAATTTAAAAGGTTTCAAAGATTTAACAGAGCTTTTAAAGATTTCCAAAGATTAAAAATATTTCACAAAAATTACAAATATTTCACAGAAATTTAAAATATTTTACAAAAATTTAAAAGATTTCAAAATATTTTAGAAGATTTCAAAGATTTCAAAAAATTTCACAAAAGTTTTAAATATTTCAGAAAAATTATAAACGGTTTTAAAGATTTCACAAGGATTTAAAGTTTTTTCGTCGGAAATTAGTATTTTCAATTAAAAAAATTAAGTAGATCTCATAAGATTATGAAAGATTTAAAAGATATAAAAATATTTTAGATGATTTCAACGATTTCACAAAGACTTTAAAGATTTCAAAAGATTAAAAATATTTCAAAACAAATTTTAAATTTTTTTACAAACATTTAGAAGATTTAAACATATTTTTGAAGATTTCAAAGATTTAACAAAGATTTGGAAGATTTCAACGATTTCACAAATATTTTAAAAAATTTTTAAACATTCCACAAAGATTAAAACTCATTTAAAATGTTTCAAAGATTTAACAGAGCTTTTGAAGATTTCAAAACATAAAAAATATTTCACAAAAATTTCAAAGATTTCAAAAAATTATAAACGGTTTTAAAGATTTCACAAGGATTTAATTATTTTTTTTTCGTCATACATTGGTATTTTTAATTTAAAAAATTAAGTAGATCTCATAAGATTATCAAAGATTTAAAAGATATATAAATATTTTAGAAGATTTAAAAAATTTAACAAACATTCAGAAGATTTAAAAATAGTTTAGAAGATTTCAAAGATTTAACAGAGATGTTAAAGATTTCAAACGATTAAAAATATTTCACAAAAATGTAAAATATTTTACAAAAATTTCAAAGATTTCAAAATATTTTAGAAGATTTCAAAAAATTTCAAAAATATTTTAAAGATTTCAAAAAAATTATAAACTGTTTTAAAGATTTCACAAGGAATACATTTTTTTTTCTTTCGGAAATTGGTATTTTTAATCAAAAATTGAGTAGATCTCATGAGATTTTGAAAGATTTAAAAGATACAACAATATTTTAGAAGATTTCAAAAACTTAACAAACATTTAGAAGATTTAAAAATATTTAAGAAGATTACAACGATTTCACAAAGACTTTAAAGATTTCAAAAGATTAAAAATATTTCACAAACATTTTAAATATTTTACAAAGGTTTTAAAGATTTCAAAATATTTTAGAACATTTCAAAGATTTAACAGGGATTTTAAAGATTTCAAAAGATTAAAAATATTTCAGAAAAATTTAAAATATTTTATAAAGATTTAGAAGATTTCAAAATATTTTAGAAGACTTTAAAGATTTAACAAAGATTTTAAAGATTTCACAAAGATTTAAAAATATTTTAGAAGATTACAACGATTTCACAAAGATTAAAAAAAATTTAAAAGATTTTGATGGTTTTGCAAAAATTTCAAATAGATTTTAAAGAATTCAAAATTTTTTAAAGATTAAACCAAGATTTAAAAACATTTCAGAAGAATTCAAAGATTTAACAGAGATTTTAAAGACTTCAAAAGATTAAAAATGTTTCTAAAAAATTAAAAATATTTTACAAAGATTTAGAAGATTTCAAAATATTTTAGAAGGTTTCAAAGATTCAACAAAGATTTTAAAGATTTTTAAAGATTTTAGAAAATTTAAACGATTTCATGAAGATTAAAAATTTTGATGGGTTCACAAAAATTTCAAATAGATTTTAAATATTTCAAATTTTTTAAAAAGATTTTAAAGATTTCACCAAGATTTAAAAAAATTTTAGAAGATTTCAAAGATTTAACATTTAAAAAATTTAAAAATATTTTAGAAAATTTCAAAGATTTAACAAAGATTTTTAAGATTTTAAAATATTAAAAATATTTCACAAAAATTTCAAATATTTTAGAGAGATTTAGGAGATTTAAAAATATTTTAGAAGATTTCAAAGATTTTAAAGATTTCAAAAGATAAAAAACATTTCACGAAAAATTTAAAATATTTTACAGAGATTTAAAGGATTCAAGATATTTTAGAAGTTTTCAAAGATTTAACAAAGATTTTAAAGATTTAAAAATATTTGAGAAGATTTCAACAATTTCACAAATATTTTTAAAAATTTCAAAAGATTTCACAAAGATTAAACAAATTAAAAAAAATATTCATGGTTTCACAAAAATTTCAAATAGATTTTAAATATTTCAAAATTTTTTAAAAGATTGTAAAGATTTAAAAACATTTTAAAAGATTTCAAAGAATTTACAAAGATTTAGAAGATTTCAAAATATTTGAAAGATTTAACAAACATTTAAAAGATTGCAAAAGATTAAAAATATTTTACAATGATTCAAAAGATTTCAAAATATTTTAGAAGATTTCAAAGATTTAACAGAGATTTTAAAGATTTCAAAAGATTAAAAATATTTCATAAAAACTTAAAATATTTTAGAACGATTTAGAAAATTTCAAAGATTTAACAAAGACTTTAAAGATTTCACAAAGGTTTAAAAATATTTTAGAAGATTTCAACGATTTCACAAAGATTACAAAAATTTTAAAAGATTGTGATGATTTTACAAAAATTTCAAATAGATTTCAAAAAATGTTAAAGATTACACCAAGATTTAAAAACCTTTTAGAAGGTTTCAAAGATTCAACAAAGATTTTAAAGATTTCACCAAGATATAAAAACATTTTAGAAGATTTCAAAGATTTAACAAACATTTAAAATTTTTCTAAATATTTTAGAAGATTTAACAAAGACTTTTAAGATTTCAAAATATTAAAAATATTTCACAAAAATTTAAAATATTTTACAGAGATTTAGAAGATTTAAAAATATTTTAGAAGATTTCAAAGATTTCACAAAGATTTTAAGGATTTCAAAAAATTAGAAATATTTCACAACCATTCAAAATATTTTACAAAGATTTAGAAGATTTCAAAATATTTTAGAAGAGTTCAAAGATTTAAGAGATTTTAAAGGTTTCAAAAGATTACAAATATTTCAGAAAAATTTAAAATATTTTACAAAGATTTAGGAGATTTCACAAAGATTTAAAATATTTTAGAAGATTTCAACGATTTCACAATGATTAAAATTTTTTTTAAAGATTTTGACGGTTTTACAACAATTTCAAATAGATTTTAAAGATTTCAAAAAAAATTTTAAATTACACACAAGATTTAAAAACATTTTAAAAGATTTCAAAGATTTAACAGAGATTTTAAAGATTTCAAAAAATTAAAAATATTTCACAAAAATTAAAAATATTTTACAAAGATTTAGAAGATTTCAAAATATTTTAGAAGGTTTTAAAGATTCAACAAAGATTTTAAAGATTTCACCAAGATTTAAAAGCATTTTAGAAGATTTCAAAGATTTAACAAGTATTTAAAATTTTTCTTAATATTTTAGAAGATTTCAAAGACTTAACAAAGATTTGTAAGATTTAAAAATATTAAAAATATTTCACAAAAATTTTAAATATTTTACAAAGATTTAGAAGATTTCAAAATATTTTAGAAGATTTCACAAAGATTTAAAAACAGACAAATATTTCAAAACATTTCTAAAAATTTCATTTTTTTTTTAAGATTTCACAAAAATTTCAAATATTGCACAAAGATTTAAAAATATTCTAGCAGATTAAAAAATATTTTAGCAGATTTCAAAGAATTAACAAACATTAAATTTTTTTTTAATATTTTAGAAGATTTCAAAGATTTAACAAAGATTTTTAAGATTTCCAAAGATTAAGATATTTCACAAAAATTTTAAATATTTTACAGAGATTTAGAAGATTTCAAAATTTTTAGAAGATTTCACAAATATTTAAAAAAAATCAAAAGATTTCACTAAGATTTAAAAAATTTTAGAAGGTTTTGAAGGTTTCACAAAAATGTAACATAGATTTTAAAGATTTCATAAAGATTTAAAAGATTTTTAAACCTTTTAGAAGATTTCAAAGATTTCACAAAAAAGATTTTAAGGATTTCGAAAGAATAAAAATATTTCACAACCATTCAAAATATTTTACAAAGATTTCACAAAGATTTAAAAACAGTCAAATATTTCAAAAAAAATTTAAAACTTCACAGAAATTTCAAAGATTTCACAAGGATTTACAAAATTTTTATATATTCGAGAAAATTTCATAAAAATTTCAAATTTTTGTTAAAGATTTCACAAAAATTTCAAATCTTTCACAAAGATTTAAAAATATTTTAGCACTTTAAAAGATTTAAAAATATTCTAGCAGATTTAAAAGATATGAAAATATTTTAGCAGATTTCAAAGATTTCACAAAGACGTTTGAAAATTCAAATAATTTAAAAAGAATTGAAAAGTTGTAAAAATATTTCAAAATTTGAAACATTTTAGGCTGTAAAATGAAACTAATAATTTACCTTCATGGCAAAAAGCTTTCCAGTGTCTTTGCCAGTTCTTTTGCGAACCTGGAAGACTTTTCCGTAACCGCCTTTGCCTATCACCTTACAGATATCGAAATCCTGTGGTCCAGCTCTTTCCCTTCCTTGGTTGACATTTTTCTCGGATATGACGACTGTTTCAACTTCTACGTCTTCTCCGTCGGGTCTTAAAAAAAAAAGATTTTACAAAATAATTAATTTATTCAAAAATATACTTTTTTAATTAATGCTTTATTGAATAAGAGGTCAATTTAATAAAAAAGGCATTTTTTAATTAATTTTCATTACTATTAACATTGTTTTTTATAGTTATATATTTGCTTTTCAAAATTTAAGATTTAGGATAAAAGGAAAATAAATCAAATGTAGAGTCAGGTACAAAGTTAAAAATAAAATACAAAAGTAAAATAGAAGAATATCTAAAGATTTCAAAAAAATTTTTAAAAATTTTAAAAATTTTAAAGATCTTAAAGATTTCAAAGGAATTTCAAAGATATCACAAAAATATTAAGTATACTTAATATTCAGTATTTACAAAGAAAATTAAAACAGAAAAATGATAATTATCATATAATAGCAAATATGAGTAGTATTTCGAGTTCGGTAACATTCATAAATTTAAATTTATTACTTCCTGAAGATTACTTAAACAAAACAAATAAATTGCTTTATGGCATCGAAAAATATTTAATTGTCGTTACAAAATCATTTAATGATTGATTGAAGATGTCGACATCGTAGGATACATTGTTTATCTTATTATAATTACAACAGATTTCGCGTAGAGGTTTGAAGATTTTAAATATTTCAAAAAATTTTTAAAGATCTTAAAGATTTCAAAGAAATTTCAAACATCACAAAAATTTCACAAAGATTTAAGAGTATTTCAAAATATTTTAGAAGATTTCACAGATTTAAAAGATTTAAAAATATTTTTAAATATTTTGGAAGATTTCAAAGATTTCAAAAAACTTGAAACAATTTGAAAAAATAAAAAAAAATACTTAAGATTTCACAGTAATTTCAAAAATTCAAAAAAACATAATTTAAAAAGATTTGAAAAATTAAAAAGATTTCACAGAAATTCCAAAGATTTCACAAAGATTTCCAAGATTTCACAAAGATGTATAAGATTTCAAAAGAGTTCAAATATTTAAAATAATTTTTAAATATTTAAAAGATTTTATAAAAAATCAAAGATTTCACAAAGATTTAAGAATATTTTTGAAGATTTCAAAGACTTCACAAAGACTTCACAAAAATTTCAAAAGATTTCACAAAGACTTAAAAGATTTTAAAATACGTTTGAAGATTTTAAAGATTTCAAAAAATGTTTAAAGATCTTAAAGATTTCAAAGAAATTTCAAAGATCACAAAAATTTCACAAAGATTTTAGAGTATTTCAAAATATTTTAGAAGATTTCAAAAATTTAAAAGATTTAAGAATATTTAAAAATATGTTTTAATATTTTGGAAGATTTGAAAGATTTCAAATAACTTAAAACAATTTGAAAAAATAAAAAAAAAACTTAAGATTTCACAGTAATTTCAAAAATTTCCCAAAGATTTTTAAGATATTTTATTTCAAATACTTCACAAAGATTTCAAATTTAATTAAAAATTTTTAATTTTTCAAATATTTTGAAATATTTTAAAGATTTCACAAAGATTTGACAGATTTAAAATATTTTAGAAGATTTAAACGATTTCACAAAGATTTCAAAATGGTTTAAAGGATTTAAAAATGTTTTAGAAGACAAACGATTTCACAAATATTTCAAAAAATTACTAAAGATTTCACGAAGATTTAAAATATTTTGAAGGTTTCACAAAAATTTCACGTAGATTTGAAAGATTTCAAAAAATTTTAAAAGATTTTACAGACTTCACAGAACTTTTAAAGATTTTACAAAGATTTTAAAATATTTCAGAACATTTTAAAGATTTTTAAATGTTTTAGAGGATTTGAACAATTTCACAAATATTTCAAAAAATTTCACAAAGATTTAAGAGATTTTTAAATATTTAGAACATGTCCCAGATTTCATAAAGATTTATAAATATTTTAAAGGATTTAAGAGATTTAACAAATATTTTAAAGATTTCACAAACATTTTAGAGATTTTAAATGATTTCCAAAGATTTAACAATTTTTTTAAAGGTTTCACAAAGATTTAAGAATATTTAAAAACCTTTTTGAAGATTTAAAAAAAAAACAGTTCAAATATTTTTGAATATTTTAAAAATTTCAAAAGATTTCACAAAGATTTAAAAATATTTTTGAAGATTTTAAAGATTTCAAAACATTTTTAAATATTTTAAAGATATAACAGGAATTTCAAAGATTTAAAAATATTTTAGAAGATTTCACAAAAATTTTAAAGATTTCAAAAAATGTTAAAAGATTCTGAAGATTTCACGAAGATTTAAGAGTATTTCAAAATGTTTTAGAAGATTTCACAAAGATTTTAAACTATTTCAAAATATTTTTGAAAATTTCAAAGACTTAACAAAAATTTCAAAAGATTTCACAAAGATTTGAAAGATTTTAAAATACTTTTGAAGATTTTAAAGATTTCACAAAGATTTTAGTTCAAAAAATTGTTAAAGATCTTAAAGATTTCAAAGAAATTTCAAAGATCACAAAAATTTTACAAAGCTTTGAAGAAATTAAAAAAAATTTTACAGATCTTAAAGATTTCACAAGGATTAAAATTTTTTATGTCGGAAATAGGTATTTTTAATAATAAATGATTTAAAATTATAATAATAAAAGATTTCAAAAAATGTTAAAAAGTTTTGAGGATCTCACGAAGATTTAAGAGTATTTCAAAATATTTTAGAAGGTTTTAAAGATTTCACGAAGATTTAAAAGATTTAAGAATATTCAAAAAATATTTTTAAAGATTTCAAATACTTCACACAGATTTCAAAACGTTCAAAAGGATTTAAAAGATTTTACAATGATTTTAAAGATTTAAAAAAATTTTAAATGATTGCACGAAGATTTTTAAATATTTTGGAAGATTTTAAATAATTTAAAAAGATTTGAAAAGTATAAAAGATTTCACAGAAATTTCAAAGATTTAAAAATATTTTAGAAGATTTCAGAAAGATTAAAAAGATTTCACAACTATTTTAAAAATTTCACATAATTTAAAAATATTTGAAAAATTAAAAAGATTTCTGCGAAATTTCAAAGATTTCACAAATATTTAAAACATTTCACAAAGGTGTTTAGGATTTCAAAAGAGTTAAAATATTTAAAAACATTTTTAAATATTTCAAAGATTTCATAAAAAATCGAAGATTTCACAAAGATTTAAAAGATTTAAGAATATTTAAAAATATTTTTGAAGATTTCAAAGACTTCACAAAAATTTCAGAAGATTTCACAAAGACTTAAAAGATTTTAAAATATTTTTGAAGATTTTAAAGATTTCAAAACATTTTAAAAGATTTTAAAGATATAACAGAAATTTCAAAGATTTCACAAAAATTTGAATTTAGTTTATTGACGGCTAACGCCTTGATGTATAGAATAATACAGAGTATACTTAATATTCAGTATTTACAAAGAAAAATTAAAATACAAAAATGATAATTATCATGTAATAGTAAATATGAGTAGTAGTTCGAGTTCGGTAACATTCATAAATTTAAATTTATTACTTCCTGAAGATTACTTAAACAAAACAAATAAATTGATTTATGGCATCGAAAAATATTTAATTGTCGTTACAAAATCATTTAATGATTGATTGAAGATGCCGACATCGTAGGATACATTGTTTATCTTATTATAATCACAACAAATTTCGGGTAGAGGTGCATGTGAGCCATATTCATTTCAAAAAAATGTTAAAAGGTTCTAAAGGTTTCAGGAAGATTTAAGAGTATTTCAAAATATTTTTGAAAACTTCACAGACTTCACAAAAATTTCAAAAGATTTCACATAGATTTAAAAGATTTTAAAATACGTTTGAAGATTTTAAAGATTTCAAAGAAATTTCGAAGATCACAAAAATTTCACAAAGATTTAAGAGTATTTCAAAATATTTTAGAAGATTTCAAAGATTTCACAGATCTAAAAGATTTAAGAATATTTAAAAATATTTTTAAAGATTTCAAATACTTGACAAAGATTTCACAGGAATTTCCAAACGATGTCAAATTTGTTTAAAAATATCACAAAGATTTAAAATAATTTGGAAGATTTCAAAGATTTTAAAGATTTCAAATAACTTAAAACAATTTGAAAAAAAAACTTGAGATTTCAAAGTAATTTCAAAAATTTCCCAAAGATTTTTAAGACATTTTATATTTTATTTCAAATACTTCACAAAGATTTCACAAAAATGTCAAATTTAATAAAAAAAATTACATTTTTCAAATGTTTTCAAATATTTTAAAGATTTCACAAAGATTTGACAGATTTAAAATATTTTAGAAGATTTCACCCATTTCACAATGGTTTAAAGGATGTTTTAGAAGATAAACGATTCCACAAATATTTCAAAAAATTACTAAAGATTTCACGAAGATTTAAAAGATTTTTAAGGTTTCACAAAAATTTCACGTAGATTTTAAAGATTTCTAAAGGTTTAAAAGATTACTAATTTTTTTAAAAGATTTTACAGACTTCACAGAACTTTTAAAGATTTTACAAAGATTTTAAAATATTTTAGAAAATTTTAAAGATTTAAAATATTTTTAAATGTTTCAGAAGATTTGAACAATTTCACAAATATTTCAAAAAATTGCACAAGGATTTAAAAGATTTTTAAATATTTTAAAAGACTTTAGAGATTTAACAAATATTTTAAAGATTTCTCAAAGATTTTAAATTATTTCAAAAGATTTAACAATTTCACAAAGATTTAAGAATATTTAACAATATTTTTGAAGATTTCAAAAATTTCACAAAGATTTCAAAACAGTTCAAATATTTTTAAAAATTTCAAAAGATTTCACAAAGACTTAAAAGATTTAAAAATATTTTTGAAGATTTTAAAGATTTCAAAACATTTTTAAAGATTTTAAAGATATAACAGGAATTTCAAAGATTTCACAAAGATTTAAACATATTTTAGAAGATTTCACAAAAATTTAAAAGATTACAAAAAATGTTAAAAGGTTCTGAAGGTTTAACGAAGATATAAGAGTATTTCAAAAGATTTCACAAAGATTTGAAAGATTTTAAAATACGTTTGAAGATTTTTCAGATTAAATTTTTTTTTTAAAGATCTTAAAGATTTCAAAAAATGTCAAAGATCACAAAAATTTCACAAAGATTTGATAGATTTAAAATTTTTTTAAAAGATCTTAAAGATTTCACAGAAATTTTAAAGATTTCACAAAGATTAAAAATATTTTAGATTTTACAAAAATTTCACAAGGATTTAAAAGATTTCCAAAAATGTTAAAATGTTTTAAAGATTTCACAAAGATTTAAAAATATTTTTGAAGATTTCAAACACTTAACGTAGATTTCACAAAAATTTCAAAAGATTTCAAATTTTGTTTAAAAAGATTTCACCAAGATTAAAAAATATTTTATAAGATTTCATAAGCAGTTCAAAAAGTTCAAGAAGATTTTAAACATTTCACAAAGATTTTAAAGGTTTCAAACGATTTCAAATGATTACAAAAAACTTTTAATGATTTCACAAAGATTTTTAAATATTTTGGAAGATTTCGAAGATTTCAAATAATTGAAAAAGATTTGAAAAGTATAAAAGATTTCACAGAAATTTCAAAGATTTAAAAATATTTTAGAAGATTTCAACGATTTCGCAATGAATTGAAAGATTTACAAATGTTTTAGAAGATCAACGATTGCATAAATATTTCATAAAATTACAAAAGATTTCACGAAGATTTAAAAGATTTCACAGAACTTTCGAACATTTTACAAAGATTTAAAAATTTTTTTGAAGATTTTAAATATTTTACAGGGATTTAAAAGATTTTAAAGTGTTTTAGAAGTTTTTAACAAATATTTTAAAGATGTAAAATATTTCACAAAAATTTCAAAATGTTTTAAATTTTTTTAAAAGATTTCACCAAGATTAAAAAAATATTTTAGAAGATTTCATAAACACTTCAAAAAGTTCAAAATGATGTAAAAGATTTCACAAAGATTTTAAAGGTTTCAAACGATTTCAAATTTTTTAAAATGAGTTCACAAAGATTTTTAAATATTTTGAAGATTTCAAATAATTTAAAAAGATTTGAAAAGTATAAAAGATTTTACAGACATTTCAAAGATTTAAAAATATTTTAGAATATTTCACCAAAATTTCAGAAAGATTTATAAGATTCCACAACGATTTTAAAGATTTCACATAATTCAAACAGATTTGAAAAATTAAAAAGATTTCACAAAAATGTCAAAGATTTAAAAATATTTTAGAAGATTTCACAAAGATTTCAAAAAGATTTCACAAAGATGTAAGATTATTTTAAAATATTTTTGAAAATTTCAAAAATTTCACAAAGGCTTTTAAGATTTCAAAATATTTTAAAGATTTCATAGAAACTTCAAAAATTTTACAACAATTTTACAAAGATTTATAAAATGTTTAGAATATTTTAAATATTTCACACAGATTTAAAAGATTTTAACAATTTCACAAATATTTCAAAAAATTACACAAAAATTTAAAAGATTTCAAAAATGTTAAAAGGTTTTGAAGGTCTCACGAAGATTTAAGAGTCTTTCAAAATATTTTAAAAGGTTTTAAAGATTTCACAAAGATTTAAGAATATCTAAAAATACTTTTGAAGATTTCAAATACTTCACAAAGATTTCAAAAGATTTCCATTTTTTTGATGATTTGACAAAGATTTTTAAATATTTTGGAAGATTTCACAAAAATGTCAAAAAGATTTAAAAGATTTCACAAAGATTTCAAATGTTTTTAAAGATTTTGAAGGTTTCAAAACATTTAAAAATATTTTAAAGATTTCATAGAAATTTCAAAATTTTTACAAAGATTTGAACGATTTAAAAACACTTTTGAAGATTTCCCATAGATTTAAAAATATTTTAGAAGATTTCAACGATTTCAAAATGACTTGAAAGATTTAAAAATGTTTTAGAAGATAAACGGTTGCACAAATATTTCAAAAAATTACAAAAGATTTCACGAAGATTTAAATAATTTCACAGAACTTTAAAAAAATTTACAAAAATAAACAAAAATTTTAGAAGATTTTTAATATTTCACAGGGATTTAAAAGATTTTAAAATGTTTTAGAAGATTTTAACAATTTCACAAATATTTCAAAAAATTTCACAAAGATTTCAAAAAGCTTTAAAAGATTTCACAAAGATTTAAAGGATTTCAAATTTTTTTAAAGATTCTGAAGGTTTCAAAGCATTTAAAAATATTTTAAAGATTTCATAGAAATATCAAAAATTTTACAAAGATTTGAAAGATTTAAAAACACTTTTGAAGATTTCACAAAGATTTAAAAATATTTTAGAAGATTTCAACGATTTCGCAATGAATTGAAAGATTTAAAAATGTTTTAGAAGATAAACGATTGCACAAATATTTCATAAAATTACAAAAGATTTCACGAAGATTTAAAAGATTTCACAGAACTTTCAAACATTTTACAAAGATTTAAAAAATGTTTGGAAGATTTTAAATATTTTACAGGGATTTAAAAGATTCTAAAATGATTTAGAAGATTTGAACAATTTCACAAATATTTCACAAAGATTTAAAAGATTTTTAAATAGTTTAGAACATTTCAAAGAGTTAACAAATATTTTGAAGATTTCAAAAGATTTAAAATATTTCATACAAAATTAAAAATATTTTACAAAGATTTGAAACATTTTTAAACAATTTAAAAGATTTCAAAGAATTCAAAAAATTTCAAAACATTAGTCAGATCAAAGTTAAAGCCTCGGTCTCAGAAAAAGAAATTTTTCAATTAAATTCCGAATGAAGAAATGAAAAATGAACTGATGACTATCCTTATTTAAAAAATAAAGGAAGTTTAAATTCCAAGATAATTAGAAAACGCTGAATCTTAAATTCCAGGCATTAAGGAATATAAAAGAAAAATTATCTGACCCCGAAAAGATAAGATCGTCTTATCGCACGTGGCAGAGGCGAGGAATGCTAGTGATTTAATGATGGAAAAAGTGGGGGAGGGAAAAAGGTGGGGCGGATGTAGAATACTCACTCAATTAATTCAATTAATTCATTGTCGTCTGAACTAACTTCGTACTCCACTTCCACCTGAAAAAAATGTTCGATTCAATTTTAATGACTTCTTTTCTTTTGTTTCAAAAAAAAAATTAAGTTTCAAAACCAATTTCTTATTAAATCCAATAATTATATCAGGTTATATAATAACAGTTATCATAGATATCCTTATCTTGTTTTTATTTAATAAAAAAAATTGGTATTTTAATAATCACAATAAAAATAATAAATACGGGTTATTATTTTTTTACATCATTTCAATTTTTTTTAAATATATTTCATGATGTAAAAATAAATTAATTAATCAGCAAAATTTTTTCGAATTTTTAAATTCTGTAGTTGTTTCCTTTACTTAATTAAATTTTTATAATATTTTTTATGTAGTTTTTTATTCACTATTTCCTAAGATCACGTGAAACGAAAGTTTCTTAATGTTTCAGTTACTTTAAATTTTTTAGTTTTAATTTAAAATCTACTTTATACATTTTTGTAAAATTGAAGAAAATTTTCTTAGTAATTTACTTTTTTATTTTTTTGGCAAAATTAAATATTTAGATGACATCTTTGCTATTTTTTTCGAAAGATATCGTTTTCAATTGACCCAAGTATTATAAGTGTAAAAAGAAGATTTAAAAAAATTAATTGAAGAACACAAAACAAATAAATATTATCGACCCTAATGCCAATAAAAAAAAATCTTTTTTACACTTAAAATTAAATATTTTAAAATAAATTAAAATACTTTTTTTTTAATGTTTTGATTTATATAATCATTAAGAATACAAAAACAGGGATTTCGTTCAAGTTTTTAAATTTTAATTAAACGGATATTTAAAATTTCTTCTTGTTCTTTTTTAACATTTTCATTTTTAAAGTCAAACCATTTTTTTAATATACTTTTTTTTATTTGCATAATTAAAAAAAAATGCACGAAACCGGGTGTTTTCAAACTTTTAGTTATTGTAAATGATTTTTTATTTTTTAATAATTTTTTTAAATCTTGTTTTTTATTTACTATTCGATAAGATCATTTGCCACCGATATTTCCTTCAAATTTGTTATTTTTTACCTATTTGAATTGTTTTTGGTTTTAAATTAAAATCTCTTTCAGATATTTAATAATTCTGCCATTTTCTATCGGGAATTTTATTATTATGGAATTTTCCAATTCGGGAATTTTATTTTTCGGGATTTTTCAGTCGTCCCAAATATCGGAACTAGAAAATTCCGGAATTTAAATAATTACAAACAAATTTTTTGATAAATATTATTTTTTTATTAAAAATACAATAATCATATATTCTTATAACAAAAATTTATTTTTTGTGTTCAAAGTTTCTAAAATTATTGTTTGAATTTAAAATAACAATAATTGAAAACAAATTTCATCCAGAAGTACATTATTTTCAATTATTGCTATTTTAAATTCAAATAATCATTTTATAAACTTTAAACATTAATAATAATTTTTTAAATAAAAATAATTGTTTATGGTAAATTTAATAAATAAATATTTATGAAAAAATATTTTTAGTTGTTTAAATTCAGGAATTTCATAATTTGGGAATTCTATCATTCTATATTGGAATTCTTTATTGGAGAATTTTCCAATTCAGCCAATTTATTATTCAGGAATTTTATTGGGAATTTCCTAATTAAGGAAGTTTATAATTCGGGAATTTTATTATTCGAGAATTTTCCAATTCAAGAACTTTATTATTTGGGAATTTTATTATTCCGAAATTTTCTGTCGGGAATTTTCCAAATTAGGAATTTTACTATTAGGGAATTTTTCAAATTAAGAATTTTATTATTCGGAAATTTTCCAATTTGGGAATTGTATAATTCAAGAATTTTATTAATCGGGAATTTTCCAATTTAGGAATTTTATTATTAGGGAATTTTCCAATGTAGGGATTTTATTATCTGGGAATTTTCCAAATTAGGAATTTTATTAATCGGAGATTTTACAGTTTAGGAATTGTATTACATATTAGGGAATTTTCCAATTTAGTAATTTTATTACATATCAGGGAATTTTCCAATTTAGGAATTTTATCATTGAGGAATTTTCAAAATTACGAACTTTATTATTCAGGAATTTTAGAGTTTAGGAATTTTATTATTGGGAAATTTACAAATTCGGGAATTTCCCAATTCGGTAATATTAAAATATTATATATATAAACTGTCGGGAATTTTATTAATAGGGAATTTTCCCAATTAGGAATTTTATTATTCGGATATTTTACATTTTAGGAATTTTATTACATATTAGGGAATTTTCCAATTCAGGAATTTTATTACATATTAATGAATTTTCCAATTTAGAAATTTTATTATTAGGGATTTTTCAAAACTACGAACATTATTATTCGGGAATTTTTCAGTTTAGGAATTTTATTATTTGGAAATTTTAAAATTCGGGAATTTCCCAATTCGGTAATATTATAAACTATCGGGAATTTTCCAATTTAGAAATTTTATTATTATGGAATTTTCCAATTTAGGAATTTTCTTATTAGTGAATTTTCAAAATTAGGAACTTTATTATTCGGAAATTTTCAAATTCGGTAATATTATAAACTTTCGGGAATTTTTTAATTCGGGAATTTTATTTTTCGGGAATTTCACAATTTAGGAATTTTATTACCAGTGAATTTTGCAATTTAGGAATTTTATTATTAGGGAATTTTCCATTTTAAGAATTTT